>JAOXYF010000023.1:6009888-6032660 GCA_028565775.1 Sternarchorhynchus goeldii
AGATAGATAGATAGATAGATAGATAGATAGATAGATAGATAGATAGATAGAAAAAAGAAAGAAAGAACTTTATTGATTCTGCGGAAAATTTCAGTGTTAGGGACTTTTAGACAGGTCAGATCCTGACACTGCCGCTAGAAGGCATTTTAACTGCTGTGAATTTCTTTTCTTCTATTGTGGAACCTTTTTCAAAAGCAGTCTTTGGCTGTCCCTTCTGACATCCACCTGCTAAATGCTTCTGCTCCATCTTTCAAACAGATGGGTTGTTGCTATAATTTTCATCAGTACTCTACAACTACGGCAAAGAGAGTCCTTCACCATTTACCAGAGAGAGAGAACAAAAATCAAAGCATGGAAGATGTTTTCATTTAATTTAATCACATTTTATTTCATAATTCTATTTCACAGTGAAAATAGGAGAAACAGAATGTGCGCACTTAATGAAGAAGCTTGTTAATGTAGTTCTAATCTAACAGTATGTGCATGGCTTTGATTGGATGTTATCAAGCAGGACAAGACAGCAGTCAGAAACTAACAAAATTGGGACTAGTTATCTGCCAGTCACACTGAGCATAAACCTACTGCTCTATGCTCTGGCCTAAGATTAATTCTAGATTTATAAATGGATATAAACACATTTTTATTTAACATTTTTACATTTTATTATAATATCCTTTAATGTACTGTCTGTCAAATGACAATATTCAATTATATTCTTGCCAGTGCGGTTTGGGTTAAAACTTGCAGGGTTCACATGTGCTTCCTGCTTATGATTTTAATTTAATCATGAATAATTGTGTGGATTGAAAATCTTTTATTCCTTACATTTGTTCTTCAAATACCACCTCTAGCACTGAACCTGGACTAAGCAACACACACACACACACACACACACACACACACACATGCAGGTAGGGAATAATTATGAGCAGAGAAAAAAACTGGAGGGAAGTGAATGACTTTGAACTACACTGAGGCACAGTATACATGATGCTGTCCTTCCTTGGTCTCTGGAGTTTGAGAAACACTTTCTCCTTCTTTCTCCATCTTTAAAGATACATTATTTTGTTATAGCTTCTGTTATAGCTGAGATTATTATGAACATACACTTTTTATTTATGAATACCCTATATTGAATACACAATATATAGTGTATTCTTATGAATACACTATATTTATGACATACACTATATTGCCATAAGTATTCGCTCACCCATCCAAATGACTGTGCACTAGTGCATAAAGCAAGGTCCATAAAGACATGGATGGCAGAGTCTGGTGTGGATGAACTTGACTGCCCTGCACAGAGTCCTGACCTCAACCCGATAGAACACCTTTGGGATGAATTAGAGAGGAGACTGAGAGCCAGGTCTTCTCGTCCAACATCAGTATGTGACCTCACAAATGTGCTTCTGGAAGAATGGTCAAAAATCCCCATAAACACACTCCTAAACCTTGTGGACAGCCTTCCCAGAAGTTGTTCTAGCTGCAAAGGGTGGACCAACGTCATATTGAACCCTATGGATTAGAACTGGGATGTCACTTAAGCTCATATGTGAGTCAAGGAAGGTGAGCGAATACTTTTGCCAATATAGTGTACTTTCACAAAACATTAATTCTAGCATTGAGTGTTTGTGAGATTACTCCATGTCAGCATTCCACTTTTTATTCCTACATTAAAAATGAACAAAAATGGCTTCTTAATGTCTTACACAACAGTTATAATACAATTATTTGTTTTTATGTCAACATTTTAATTAATAATATGTAAAAAATAATTTTCTGATTAAATTTTCTGATTTAAGTGGTAAACTACAGACTGCTTAGGAAAGAAGGTATTTTTGAAAGACGTACAGTATCTCGGGCTTAGCTCGAGGGTTAGTGCACGGTTATACTCAGTAAATGTGGTAGTATGCTTTTACTTAAATGCTTCTGTAATGTCGGTGTTCTGCTTCTGCTTTTGGTCTTTAAAAAATAAAGACCCCATAGAAACCCCAGGTACTATTTTCCATGGTTCCACATAAACCATACCAGCTCAGTTACTCCTTTAATTCCATGTTTATGGTTGCTCATGGTCTCTCCCAGCTCTGCTGGGCATTTCATATGTGGTTCTCTCTGTGTGATCTTATCATTGCCAGCCCAACAGGAGTGTTCCTGAACAATCAGAACTGATTAAAGCTCCATGTAGCGCTCCAAGGCTTCTGACAAACACAAAGAGTTATTGGGCTAATATTGTGTGAATAGCACTTCCTGTTCCTGCAGGCCTGAGTTTTTTTGGGCAAAGCAAAAATAAACGAGGTAAACAATATGTACAGTTGCTCTGGAAGGATGAAGGCATGGAAATGGCAACAGAGTGAAAGTGGGAGCGACATACGCTGGAACATATGCTGGAGACAGATAGCGCGACTGCCACACAGATAATGTCTAATCCACGGGTGGGCACTGGAGCAGAGCCTTTAATAAATCTTGAGACAGTCTTACACTGTTCACTCAGGGTTATTAAGTCTGCTGGCATTTGTTCTAGCCAGCTGTCAAGTTGTTTGATTTAACATTAAGCAAGAATATTTGCGTGTATGTTCCTGTATATGATACCAGACACTTGGTTGTGTCTCTCAGTGTAAGCTTTTCCTGCCAGGATCTTTTATCCTGCTACTAGGTGAGCCTTTTTTCCAGCGTGATACGCCCCTGCTTCGATTGGCCTCGAATGTTGAATATTAGATCCTGGGTGGAATGCCCCATGCAGTATGTGTTGGTTTCTGGTCTTACCTTCAAGCAGCTTCTGGCTCTTGGCAAACTAGTTGTGCATGCTGCATATCTGATGATTGGCAGGGTATACGTGTTTAAGGGTATACGTGTTTAAGGGTATACATGTTTAAGGGTATATGTGTTGCTACGTTAACGTCTCCTGTTTTGGTAGCTATAGGTAAAGGCAAACTGAATCTCAGGCAATGATGTAAACCTGCTACAAGAGTTGCAGAAGAAAGTCTCTTCTGATCAATGCTACAGTGACTTGAATAAAGCACCTCACCCCAAGTTTTTAAATGGGTTCTTTCACCATGACATGTCCTTTCCTTTTCATTTTATATCAAGTATAATATGTGCAGCAATTTCTTTGTGATTATTTCAGCTAAACCAAGTCTAATCCTCTAAAAACACAAACAAAACCGAAAAAATGTGTGTATTCTAAATATCACTGCCCTACGATGCCAGGAAACAACCTGAGTGATAAACAACATTTCTCCTTTGCTTACATTGCTCATTTGTTTCAGACATTTTTACCTCAGAGTTATACTCAAGCTGACATCAAGAGACCAGTCTGGCGCTTTCTCCAGCACCTCCCGCTATCTACACTTTTGCGTCCTCTTCTCTCTGCACCAACCCTGTGGTGGTTTCTTTTCGTTTCCCTTCAATTTGCCATATTAATTTCTGGCTTCACACAGTACCCATAAAAGGGGGAAAATTCACACAGCAGAAGGCATAGTGTTAACTCTCTGAGGGACAGGTAAACGTACTTTAAAAGGTGCACTGCACCACATGACTTGATATTGTTACAATATGTGTAAGTAGTGAGTTTGGTATCAATGTCCCAGTTACTAAGAAAGTAGCTAATCATGGGACTGCTTGTTTGTGAAGTGGAGGGTTTAAAAGATACACTGAAATGTTGGAATGGTGGAAATGTTACTACACATGGACCCTCAGCAATTTCAGGGAAATAAATTCAGTGGCACAGATGTTGTGTTAATAAATGAAGCCATGAACCCCAAAAGGGATGCTACTTTACTCGGTAATCTATCATCTAGGAACCAATCAACTCGGTAATCTATCATCTAGGAACCAATCAACTCGGTAATCTGTCATCTAGGAACCAGTCAACTCATACCAGAAGTTGCTAAATGAACTCCGAAAGAGGCAAGACACAAAAGCTTAGTGTGAAGCTCATTTTTGATAAAGTGTGAGGTTTGGAGGATACACTAAGAGAAGTAATTGAATAAAGTAATTGATTTAACTTATTCACACTCACTCAGGTATTGCAGTTTAAGCAACACAATTAAACTCTAATGGCCTTTAATAGAATTCTTCTGCTTCGTCCTGTGAGGAATCTTTTTTAGTAACTGTCCAGTATACGGTGTGCATTTTTTCTATTATAACAAGTTTGTTTAACAGAATGGTGTCGTAAATATCAGAGTTCTTCATTAAGGGGAAACTACATAGGTTTTCTGATACCATGCACATGAATTATGATGCACTGCAAAAAAAAAAAAGCCATTCAATCAATGGAAAATTCATGGTGAAGAACAGTCTGCCCTGTCAGTCATTCCATCTGGGAGCTATGATGAGAGCAGCCAAGAAACTCAATACTTGTAATTGTCAATTTATGCTGTTATTCACTTTCTAATTTGCTTAAACATTGGTAGAACACATTAATATGTATATAACAGTCAGTCTAATTAACATTATTTGATGATTTATGTGTTTATTTTGTACATTTTCAATCAGTGAGCTCGTTTTAAAGAGTCCACAGAAATGAGCTAGTTTGCCAATACATTATCTCGGTGGTGAGAAACAGGCCCTGAGCCCTCATGCCTTGCTGATTTTTCTGCTTTTGGCATATTCACACTACAGTTTTTCCCAGAACTAGGGGTGTTTATCCAGAGACTTTGATAGGTTTGGTCAAGTGTAAAAGCTATTTTCAAGCCTGGGGAAAAAAGTGGGATTCCCTTCACTAAATCTGTCCATTGACACCCCGTGGTTACACTTGAAACTTTACAAAACACCCTGTCTGTACGACACATCACAGCGTCTCATGTCTTATTGGTAAAAACAAAAACTGGTCCTGCCCTGCTTTGCAAGTGGCCACTCATGAGGTAGATGAAAAAAACATCATGTCATGAAAGGAAGTTGATATGGGTGAAAATAGTAAAGAAGAGCGGTTATTGGACTAATCTCATTTCTTTTGATTAGTCGTTTTCTCATCTTTCTAATTTATAATAACGTTAAATCCTGTCCATAGATCAACTAAGCTAGTTTTACGACTTTACACACTTAGATGTGAGGCTTTCAGATGCTCACACTTTCCTCTAGTTTGCAGAAAGATGACAAGTACAGTTAAACAAAAGTATCACAATGTTTTTGTTACATTATTAAAAAACATCCATATGGGGGGGGGGGGGGTTAATGTTAGTCATGTTGAGATAAGTCACAGATGATAGTTTAATCCAACAATTATTTACAATGTGACGCTATTCAAAATTGTGCTAATTTGCCTAGCTTGCAGAGCGTATCTCTTTCCATGTTTGTGCAGACGCGGCAGATATCAGACCTTAATGGGAAACATAAGTTTAAGGTCCTGGTAGTTCTTGGACACTGGCCAAGCTAGTGGTTGTTTTATTGTCGAAAACATTCCCTTTGGAGTCACCCAGCATAATGAAGAAATTATTTACTGTAGCAGCAGTAACCCAGGTGTAAGGAGTGATGCTAAATCTTCCTGAAGCTCCTTTCACAGCTCCCTGAAATCAATTCAGGAACCCTGGGGATTGTTTGTTAGCCTTCAGGTTCCTCAATCTTCTTCTTTGATGTTTTTGTTCTCACCCTCTTCCTCTTTGCCCTGTTCATCATCACAGAAAATCTCATTTCCACTATTCTCTTTCAGATGAGTGTTCTTCGGCTTGTTTAATAACATACCTTATACTCAGTGATGGTAGGACACTATTAACTCATGTCAAACCTACATAATTTATAGCATTTTGTGGCTTTATTGATGAATTAAGGGGCAGGCTAGTGACATTAAGCCTTATGGCAGAATCTCTTTCTCTGGGTAAGAAGTAAGCTGAAGGCCTGCTAGAGTTCCAGAAATGAGTCAACACCTGACATTCAAGGGAAGCATCAACACCTAATGTACAGCTTCAGGCAATCATACTTTATATCTGTAATATGTCTGGCACATGCCTTTAAATGAATAATTGTGTATTAGTATGCATTGCATTAAAATAGCAAGGATGAACAATGGCATGCAGTGTTACAGTAAACATAGATACATTTTACAGTAAGATTGTTTTTTTGTTTTTAGTTAACCAAGCGCTTGACACTTTGACTAATAGCATAGCATGCATTTCACACTGCACAGTGAGAAATGTCCAGAAGCAATAACATACAAGACAAGGTATTTGTCTACACTGTGGAGTGTGGGGGTGAGGGGTCGGCTGGAGGATACTGCTCACAATGCACCATCCAACCTAACTCACCACAGTCTTTTATGTAAAACGTCATGCTATACAAGGAATGTCAATACATTATTTAATAAACAAATTTGGCTCTGGATAGAAGGCATCTTTATCTATCTATCCATCTCTATCGCTCTATATTCTCTGGCTCACTCTTCTATTACATGTCCTTTCTCCTCCTTCACCAAAAATGTGTCTCAAAACAACACTGGTCTGGAATCAGTTTAGATGCCACTTTGCGTGTCAGACAACTGCTTTCCCTCCATCTATAGCTGATACAACATGGTATAATATTGGTATTAAAAGACATAGACATTTCTATATTAACAATAGAATTACTTGGTCTCTTCAGACATCCACAGAACAGACTACCAATTCCCTACTCTTCCTGGTGAAAGAGCTTGACAAATTTTCTATTTACCCCACTTCTTACTTTGAAAGTTGCCATGACAACGTTCTATAGACTTGACAATAATTTCATAAGCCTGTAATTGATTGGTTATCCAAGATTTTCCCCCATGTCACTGAAGCACATAGCCCACAGTACTGATACTTGTTTGTGCACACTTCTTTGTGAATGCAGTTTAACTGACTAAAGGTTTCACACATCTGTAGACAGCATAATTCAGTGCTATTACAAACAAATAAGCTCTTCATACAATCACTGTACTGAAGCCTATCTGTCAGGATGAGCAGTCAGTGTTGAGAAAAAGAAATCTATAACCATGTATAATCTGTCAGGACCAATGCACTTCTTTTGCATTCATGAAGACCCAAGTAATGAGAATGAACCAATGAAAAACAACGGAGGAGGATCGACAAGGAACATTTCTTTCCTTATCGCTTCTTCTGCCCCAAGAAAAGTAATGAATAGTTCAAGGACACATTTATTGGAAAACTCAGCTAGTTTCATTGCTGAATGCAATGTTTACTAGCTAAAAACATTGCGTTTGTCACTTTGCAGAGACAGGCAAAGTCTGTACCATGTACCCGTGCAGCTACTCTGTTGGTTGCCGGAGTGACTTATTTGTGCATTTGGGTGGTCCTATGTACCCTCATTTGTTGAATTTATCTAATTGTCATTAATGATAGTTATTACACTTTAAAGTTAATAATAATATTGTAGCATACACAGGCTGTGAGGGGCAGGGTGTAGACTCCCATAATGCAGTGTGTCCATAATCTCTTTTTTAACACTTGTTGTTGATAGTTGGGTAGCATGATTTGTGTAATCTGTCCTCTTTTATTTAACCTTAATTGGTGATTTATAAGTGCATGGGGTGTGGCCGTGTTTTGTCTATCTACCCACCATTTTTGCCGAGAAGTTCGTCCTATTGTGCTTTTTTGCTGTAATCTTAAAAAAAAGTGAAATATAAGAGATTTCCTTCAATATTGTAGCGCCAACGCAACAATATTAAGTTTACGGGTGAAACTTAATATTCACTTGATTTACAACAGCGAATATCTGTGTTTTTCGTATTACTAGGGAGAATATAGGGTTTTATGGCTCCGTTCCCTTCAGAGAGCCATCGTTCTTGTTGACTTTTTGAAATAGCCACCAGATTATTGGAAGTGTAAAACGTGAATCAGATTCAAATTTAGACAGTTTACCAGTATAATTTCATTTCACATTTGTGGAATAGGTTTAGGAGCACTGAACTACACTACATTGCCAAACTTTATGCAAAACAGTGATCTGCATTGTAAAACATTACACAAGATCACGGCATATCCCTCTACACAAAATTCTTCCCGCAGGGTTGTACAGAGGTGTTATCATGCCATCGTCTTTATTTGTGCTTTACAACCTATCAACTGTGAAACAACCGGAAAATGAAGTTTTATTTCTCTCATTCCCTGCTTGTTCAAGCTAACGTCGCTCCCTCTCTTCATTCACTCTATAGCTCACTCAACCGTCGACCTATCTCTCACTCGCTCGCTCGAGTCGATGATGCGCCAATTTTGAATGGTGCGTCAAAACAGCGACCGACTCTGCTCTGACGCTGCATTTATGGAAGCCAGCGTATAATTTAATTAATTTTTTAAGTCAATATGTCGTACGTTTAGTGTGGAGTTTGGTGAGGTCATACATTCGGATACTAACCACGATATATTTTTAAACGTCTAAGAGTTTAGTGAACTCTATCTTCCATCTATCAAGTCACTTATTAAGATTACCGTCATACTGATCATTGTATCTGAGGTAACCAAAATCACTCCAAAATAAAATTACACTGCAAAATCGCAAAAGCATCCATCAACATGGCATGTGTTACGTTGTACAAACGCAGATTCATGGATTCTGCGCAAATTCAGAAAACACTTTCATCAAAATGACACTGGAAAACACACTGGAAAGTCTTATATATGTGACGCAAACTTAGAAAATACACGCAACTTCAGAAACAACTGTGAATCCAGCCGTAAGACCATTTTCTAGAGAACAGTGAATCTTGTCGGAACTGTGTTAGAGCTGCAGCTACAGTATAATCGGCCTTTAACCGTGGACTTCAAGTATAATTACTTTCATTGTGAAATCTTTTCTTGGGTTCGAGAAGTGTTGAAGGCAATAGAAAAGTTAATTCTGTGATTCAGTTGAATCTTGACAAAGTAGTGGAAATAAACTGATGTAAAATCGCAAAGAATAATAAGAAAATTGCATCTTACAATTCTATCTTTAAAAAAGTACATTTTTATGTAATAAAATGAGGGTTATTGCGTGACATGCATACATCAGCTGGAGGCAGTCACCGATTTAGGGCAGAATGCTGGAGTGTGGAGACTCTGTACGGTTTCTCCGTTTCTCTGTCTTTGGCTCTGTCTCAAATGATTATTTTTAACAGTAGGATATCAGTACGGTTCACATACCTCACGGATCACTACCGAATATGCAAAAGACATCAGTAAAGCACATACCACAATTAACGAGGAACCGCCTTACGAACACTTACTCGTTCAGCATTTCGACTTATTATTTCTCCAAGTCTCTGTTTGTATCTGATCGCTACACTTTAGACTAGTCGAATATTCGCAACAGGTTACTGTTAAAATATTGATAATTACGGAAAGCAAACGAATTATTAATGTAAACCCACGACATAATAGTAATAGGATAGTTTAACATTACACATCAGTTTGGAAACACATCCGTGCGCAGTCGTTTCGCGTTCTTGCCATTCACTAAACTTCCAAAATTATGTACTCACCTGTAAAACAGTTTTAGCCGTTACAGAAGACACAGTTGTTGTACATATGAATTCGCCGTCGACAGTTCGCTGGCCCATGGTGAAGACCATCGGCATGGCCAGGAGGAAAGAGGCCACCCACATCCCGCTGATAAGTTTCTTGGTGCGGCTTCGCGACATGATGCTTTTCGCTTTAAACGGGTGGCAGATGGCCATGTATCGCTCAACGCTCAGGCTGGTGATGTTGAACGCTGTGGCGTATGAGCAACCGTCCCGAAGAAAGTAGTAACCTTTACAAACCGCTTCGCCGAACGCCCATGGATGGTGGACCCAAATGAAGTTGTACAGCTCGATAGGCATGCTGAGTATCAGGATGAGGAGGTCGGAGATGGCCAAGCTGGCCAGGTGATAGTGCACGGTGCTTTGCAGGTTCTGAAGAGATTTCTTCGTTAGCAGTGTATACAGAGTGATCGAGTTCCCCAAACATCCAATCGCGAACAAAACGACATAAATCACAGTAACCAGCACTTTGGAGTAAATGTCCGTGTTCACGTCAAGGTTCTCCTGGGGAACAGAGTCCGTTCCATTGTCCTGGAGCGGCGGCACAGATTGATTAGCATAGACCAAAAGTTGTTGCGCAAAGACGCGCAACTTTAATAAGTTACGTTCTATTACGGTGGCGTTCACTTCCATGCTGTTTTCAAAAGGTACATAAAATGTATCACAAATTCATACGTAAAGCGAAGCAGACATGGTCCGCATCGGGAACAATCTGAATGGACATAATTTGGCTCGCACGGACGAAGGACACTGGCTAGGGAATAGGTTTCTGCGTTTCCATCCCGCAATACTGCCTGGATTGCGGCGAACTTGGGTCGCTTTTATATCCGTCATCTGAGGAGGCGTGTTGCTGAAGCCAAAACCTTGAGCGGTGACGCAACGCCTTTGAATGACTGGCGTACTTTTTTGCTACGATGTATTCGCATACAGCCTTGACGACCTGAACAGGTGCACCTTGTTCTATTTACAGCGCTTCGTTGAAATGAGGTTTGAATCAGGAGAAAAAAATATATAGAGGTAAAAGAGGTAAAATGCTTTGTGTGTGTCAGTGGTTACAGAAATATATTTCATTCAGTTGCTGTGCAAAAGCAGTTTTGTTTCAAGTCTAGCCAGGAACTAGGTGTGGAATCAACATGTGGAAGTGAGAAATACAAAAATGTAATGTGGATCGTTTCCATGTGTGTGTTGGTATGTTGTGTGGTGGTGTGGAGGATCGTTTCCATGGGTGTGCTGGTTTGTTTTCTGTGGTGGTGGTCGGGAGGACAGTGGATGGTATCTTAATGTCCTTACAGTGCATCGTCTCTAATTAAATCAGTCTGCCTTGGCCAAGTCCATTCCACTCTCTGTGCTTTCTTTGTATAAGAGAGATACATTCTCATTGACATTATACAGCTTAAATTCAATATACTAAAATACAATTCAGCAATATATAACAGTATATAAGAAGACTTTCTGTCTACTTTGTCTATAATGTCTGGAATTCCACTATTGTTTTGAAAATGGTTATAAAACTGTAGCTCCTGTGTGGGTGGAGATTACTTTAACTTTATGAATGTATGGAATAACAGTTACCAGGGAGACCGAATGCCCTCTATGCTGACAGGATACTGCTAGGACTGAAGAGAGATGTTCCTGAGGCCAAACATAATCAAAACACTGTATATTTTAGAGGAATTCCTGAACACATTTTGAATGTAACAATATCCATATTTATGAATAAGTAATGAATAATACATGTAAAGTTTACACACATACAAAACTAAACATGATAGAAACATTCTGAAAACAGATTCATATTTAACATAAAATGTACTATAAAATGTCCCCATATTATAGTTTGGGAAGCAAAAAAAGTTGTTTTTGTTTTTGTTCAGAGTTACTGCATTTTTAAGCCAGCTGTCAGATGTTTAGTCCAGTTTCTAAGAATACGACTAGTCTTAAACCTACCCTAACAAAGATTTGTATCAATAACAAAGGTGCATCATCACTAACAAAGATCTAGTCCAAGATTAGGGTGAGTCCCAGAAACCATCTTCTATTATGGGATGCCTTCTATTATGGGATGTTTTATTTAGGTCCTGAGCAAACTTGCCAAAAAAGATTTCAGCCAATACAGGCAATTATTGTCAATCAACAAGTGAAAACTTTTCATTACCCCATTCAAAATGAATTCAGGTGAACTGCAGAGCAGTGTCTCCTCTCAGAAGAGTTGTCTCCTCTCAGAAGAGTTGTCTCCTCTCAGAAGAGTGGTCTCCTCTCAGAAGAGTTGTCTCCTCTCAGAAGAGTTGACAAATAAACTCCAAAATGTTGCACAACTGTCAACTGAGCTACCTTGGATGTTATGTTAAGTAAACACTGAAGTTAGAGGGTGTGATTATGTCTGCAACATGTGAGAAGAAGATTCAGTAAGTGTGAGGATGCTATTAGACACAGTACTGGCTCGAACAGTGGAGGTAGGCGAGTAAAGAAACTTTAACGACTGGCAAAACGGCTTGTGCAGGTTAAGAATAGGAATAAGCATTTGAAGTATACAATATGAAATGGGAAGTTTATGGATGAAATTTCAGGCTATTTCTCATTTCTGAAGGAAAGCTTGTGATGCAACAGATATTCCTGGCACACTTTATAGACAGCGTAAGTACTCAGTCACTCGTGTTATAACATCCAAATGCTACAATGATCCTCAAATAAGGAAACAGTTTAAATAAAACAAGGCGATGCATCAGGAAGCAACAGGACATTGATGGAAAACCTGGAGACCAGGTTCATCCCAACCAAAGCAGCTTGCGTGGGCTGAGTGGGCCGAGGTGTGTATCCAGCTCCGTGTTCAGCAGAGGAACTCCTGACATGTGTATTTCCTTTCCTCACACCTAGCTTCAATGCACCCGCCCCTCACAAACGGTGGAGAGCCGTATTGTCTTGATATTTTTTGCCAGCGTGCTGTGATATAATTCATCTGCCCCTCCTGCCACTTTTTATAGGAGGTAAATGTGCAATCATTTTATAAGCAAGAACAGTTCAGAAGATGTGTGGCTTTACTTACTTAGGAGATAAACCGCAGTCATTCATAAAAATTCTTCTTAATGAGAGAAAAACCTCCCAAAAAGAACTGACTAATAAATATGATTGCTTTCATAAGTTGAAGACAGGCTTTAATGTGAGTATCCTGCAAAAGAAAGGCAAATGCGTTTCTTTATGAAAATAACACATCACTCCATTTTACATCAGCACTCCCTTACTAATAACTCTAACATTAAACAACCATAAATGATAAGCCATTTAAATGATCGTTATTTTTCATACTAAAAAGCTTGTTCTTTCATATCACCACGTACACTTCTACAAGCGGGACATCCTAGAAGAATTCATATTTTCTTCTCAATCATTCGGTTGGACTCCTTCACCTCATAGGACAAGAACTGTGTTATGTATGTGAGTATTAGCAGTAGAAATGTGAAGTGTGTTGGCAAAAAACGAACTCATCCACCCAGGAAGACCTACAGACACAAGAATATCTTAAATATAAATGCCCTTTGAATTGTATATATGTGGCTAGATCTTGCTCACATGTATATATTCAATATTATTTTTATCTTAGGTATAAAATAGACACAGCTGTTTTTTTTAATTATATCTCTATTGTTTTCTATTTTATACTTTTTGACTATTTGTAAATAGTTCATTCCGTCACTTTATTTGTCCTATATGCACCCGTCAAGACAAATCCCCTTTATGTGTAACATACCTGATACATTGAATCAGACCTTTTTTGATCTGATTATGATTACTTAAATCAATGGATATTACTGAATCTGTAAAATAGCTGGATATCATAACACATGATCTGGGGTTATTCAGACTCACTACTGCACATGTGCATCAACAATTTTATTTATTGTTTATAAGGGGATTAAATTATTCCCAAGCCAAAATAGTGATATATGCTGTACCACATGAATGTAATTTGGCCGAGAGACACCATACACGAGTCCTCTAGATAAACCCCAGCTCATTTCTGTGGGTTATTTAACCATGACCATCACATTAACTGGCACAGATCAGGAATATTTCATATTGTGAAAAGAATTTTATAATATGCAGCCCTAATTTTATTTCTTTGTCATGTATAGTTCGTGATAAGCCCTGATAATTTAATGAAGGCGGCCATTTTTCAGTAGACTGAACTCATTTCACAGTTATGTTCTTTAACCACTCTGCAGTTACAAAATTAGTAGTAGATAGAAATCAATTACTTTATAGTGAATTAATTTGTAATTTCCCCTGGCAGAAATGTTAAAAATGAAACTCTTCCAGTGCAACCCTGAATGCAAACGCTTATTATGGGCACATCCAGAGTCATAACCATGTGTGCAGTCCAGGGTCAAAAAGGCAGCTGGGTCAAACAAATATACAAAACCGGAGTGTATAACTAACTAAAGGCTGAACACGGACCAAACAATCAAAAAACTTGAAGAAACAGAAAACAGGAAAATGAGAACAGGAAACCAGAACATAAGAACAAACATCGAACAATAACCAGCAAACGCAACAAGTTAACCAAGGGTATAAATACACGAGATTATGGAAACGGGTTTAGGAAACGGGTAAAACAAATCAAGGGCAGGGAAAACAAAAACAAGAGGGACCATGTAACAAAACCAAAACATAAACAAAGATCACCAAACTCTATCACCATGGGAACTGCAACGCCAGAGGAAATTGTGAAGTCCAAGTTTAAGGTGTAGATCTTTATTAGGGTTTTCATGACACCAGGTGTGCATCATAATTATCAAATGGATTAACGCCTGCAAAAGTGCTGCCACCCCCAAAAAAGGAAACAACCAATAAGAGTCTGCTACTTCAGACAAAATATTTGTTATTGAATGCCACACTATAAAAGACTATAAATAACCTCATTCACCTGGGCTCTGGACCCCATTCACTCTGATTATGAATGCTAACTCTCCCTCCAGCTGACAGCAGAAGCCAACACTTCTGCTCTTTGACTCTCTTTGTCTGACTGCTTTCAAAATGGCACCTGATATTTCCTCCCCTCTAAAGGTTTCAAAGAGGTATGAATAATTAAGGAAGGATAGTTCTGGGTGTTGACAGTCTGTCTACTTTCATGTGGCCACAAATTTAAAACTGGGAAACTCTAAGCCTCATACCACAGCATTGTTCACATTATAATATGGGCTTCTGAGTGTAAAGGCAATTTTAGACAGGCAATAAGGAGTCTACCCCGAGGTCAGTGTGGCATTACATCAAAGGACCACAACCAAATACCTGGACACTATGAGGTTAACATGAATGTGAATAAGAAGTTGGGTAAAACTAAAGATAAAATAATTATTTTCCCCTAGCAGGATTCAGAGTATGTGTTTAGAGCACAATACTAACCATACTAGTCTATATCTCAGTTACACAGAGAAAGAGGAACAGAAAGCTCTCTCTGAGTGAAAATGTGAAAGGCTCTTCTGAGCTAAAAGCTTGAACTTTGATGTTAAATATAAACAAAATCATCATGAGACTTGTGCGCTGCGGGAAGCTCTGAAATTAGCAATGATTATTGCCATTCTCACTACTTTTACAACCCTGAGCATTAAAGCCATCTTCCTTTGGCTGCATGGTGTACCCATCTTGTTTGGAAGTGGTCCACGTACTTTTCTCTTCCCAGACTGTTGGCACTCCATGAAAGATTAGACCAAAGGTACTTCAGCACAGTAAAAACAAAACAAAAAAATTCCGGCAATTTCTGTTCATGTTAGTAGAAGCTGGCAGCCGTGAAAGAGTGTACAGTTCCTAGTGGATCATCCAGTCCTAATATGTTATAACAGGTGATGAATCACAGTTTTAAACAGAGCTTAACAAACACATTTGACCTTAGCAGAATGCGTTGCTGTAAACCAATTCTACCTCAGAAATCACACTATGTAATATCCAGAGTCAACTTCATCAACACACTACATAATATCCAGCATCAAATGTGTGTGGAGCAGTTTTTCTGCCCTACCCACACTGCATCTGTCTATCCATCGTCTGCCGTTCCACTCAATTCTTGCATTGTCCTGGTATTAATGGATGTCACCGCACTAATCAGCATGGCGGTAGTAATGCTTTGTGTTTATTTACTGCAGCGACTCTTCGGCATCTCTCTCTCTTTCTGTCTGTTGTTCTCCTTTTCTGTCTTCCTCCTGCAGGTGGTAAATGTGCTATCGTAATTATCTCCGAACGATCTCCCGCCTCCTCTCCGCTTGTTTGCGGCTTGCAGCCTTCCAGCCCTGCAAACCCAGAGCCATCATCTCTCCCACCCAACGAGGGATGGTGCCAGGGATGCGAATGGCAGGAGAGGGGATGTAGAAGAAAGGAGGGCCCAGCAATGGGTGGTTTATTGAAATATTTGATGCATTTTCATGGACATGGCAACAACACTTAAAACACAAACTTAAAAATAACAAATAACCCCCCCCCCCCAAAAGCGCAAGGCCGCTAGTCAAGCCTAGTCTGACTGGACAACTATCTACTATGCAATATTTCTCACGCAGGTGTCAACCGTACAACATCAATCACATCAAGAATGCTTGGTAATTGTACTCGGAAGCTTTTGTTCCATACTGCTGAAAAAATGCCTTGTTTCCTAGAAACCTGCTTTTTATTTGTAGTATAGAATTCCAGAATAAAGTCCACTTTGCAACGTGCTATTGCTAATTACAACAACAGCTATCAATAAATGTCAACCACGAAGCATGTGGATTTCAGCATTCCGTAAGACTTTATCCTTGAGAAAACATAATGAATAACATTAAACCACATGAGCAAAAGAAGTGGTACAGGGCAGAGAATAAGAGACAAGCTCTGCGCGAGACTGCATGTCAATGCCGGCTCTGTGCTAATTATGAAGATTTTGTCATAAGTTTTTAAATATCTTTTAGTACTAAGTCCACCCATGAAACGCAGCAGACTGTGTAAGATTTTAAGGTGTGATCAGAGATGTGCTGCTGTGACAGTTATGAGATTCATTAGCAGACCTCTTTCCTCTGGTCTGCTCAGTCTCTATATGTGGCTCAGTTAAGCACGTAGCACAAAAGGACTTAATTATATTAAGGGCTGAAATATTTTTATATATTTGTTTTTTCGTTTCGTTTCACACCAGTACTTCCCAATGATGATGGGCCATCAAACATCACACCTATAGAGGAGAGTACAGGCACATAAGATGTGATTCCAGGTGAGAAACCCACGGATCTGCCAGGGTCAGATGAACCACTACCATGATCTCCACAATCAACCTTCTCAATACCTTTCTCTCTCTCTCTTTGATACACGCTGGGTTGCTGGTTTAGTATACATCATGCTAACAGCTATTTTGAAATTCAGTAATCGAAGGAATAGGGCCTTTTCAACCCATTCAACAGTCTGGTCTTTTGACTGTGGCACATCAGTCTCAGACTACCCTAAGGGTTTGTATTACCAGCCACTCAGGTCCATCATCAGGCCTCTGGCTAACAAATCTTTTTCTAGAAAATGACAAGCGAGATTTATTGTATCTTACTAGATTTAATGCATCTTACTAAAAGACGGTTAGCAGAAGGTGGAAAACATTCTGAACTGATAAGAAATGGCGTGGCTGCTGTATTTTAGAAACGAGGCTATACTATGTCCAGTGTCACATAAAAAAAAACATGCTTTTATGTCATCATTTAATATAACTGATTTTAAAATATTTGAGGAAACAATTCAGTGTCTTAAACTGTCTATATGTTTTACTGGCCACATTACTCTGTATTAACATTCCCCCAAAAAACATGTTCAACTCTAGCAGCTGATCTGCTGCTAGTTAATGGTTCGCTCCTATCAGGCATTTTCTCATAATCACCACAACAGCTGCCATTAAGACATTTTCCTTTTATAAGTAAGTTGATTGAAAAGCTCCTGTTCTGTCCTTCTCACTTGTCCCTCGTTTATACTGAAATCAGTGTGTGTATTAAACCCCTGGGTGTTGCCAGTTGTGGTCAGTGATTGCCTGCAAGGGTTAGGGTTAGGGTTAGGGTTAGGGTTAGGGTTACTCACACCTGTATCTTACTTCTTTTCCTCAGTCACAGTAACCTTGTTGGGCTCAGTGGTCCTGATCTGACAGGATCCCATCTAACATGTGGGATCCCCCAAAGATCAGTTCTTTTATTGATTATGATCAAATTGAACTGAATATGCTTGAATACTGAATTTGGTCCCATTTGGCCAACACAACAAAATTCAATGGTCTCCTCAAAAAGACCAGCTATTACCCCAGTTCACATTACCCCAGTTTTAAAATACCTACACTGGCATCCCATTACTTATAGAATCATGCCAAACTGTTCTATTACGTAGCGATGCACAATAGCGGGGTGATACGGTTTTGGTGATGAATATTGGTGATCAACATAGCTTGTGAGGTCAGAACAGTCAGCTTAGGAGTTCAAAACTAAGCGTTGTATAACTGACTTTAAAGCACTACCTCTAGTTTAAAAAGGTCTCTTATGCAAATCAATACAAAACGGACTGTAGAGTCTAGAATTCAACCCAAACGTGGTGAAGCAGTGTTTAGGTCTTACGCTGCATAAAACTGTAACTCCCAATCCAATTTAAATGTATTGAACAATGTCTATATCGAGGTTAAAAACATTTATTATCTCTCATGCTTATAGTTCAACTCTTGCACTGTATCTTTTATCTTTTATATACTTATTTTTATTTGTTTTATTATTATTAATTTCTTTCTTTTGTATTTAATGTTATCCTAACATTTTCTATTTAAATAAACCGTTACAGTTTACTACATCTTTTAATTACCAGTTTGTGTGTGAAGTGCTGTATGCATAAACATCTTACAAATATTTATCAGCACAACTGTGCTTCCTGGGAATTAAACTCATGGCTTTATGCTGTTTGTTCTACCAGGTGAGCTAAAAAAATAATTTTCCAGTGAGTTCTCTTCTAGTTTATTCTCATAGACACAGCTTAACATAAATCCTATAATTTGGTACATAAACAACCTAAATGTACTTTAAAGTGATTCACTCAAATCTGAATTAAGTCAACATGCCAGACTTGTTTCATATCTGACTTTATTCTCAGACTTCGTTATCTCGTTGTGGTGCGACAGCTGAGCAGGTTGAAAGAGGCCAGAACGTGTGACAGGCGGATCTTGAGAAGGACGCTCTTGGAGAGATTATTTGGTGAGTACCCAAACAGAACATCCTTCAGACTGAACAGAAGCACAAATACTTTATTAAAATGCTGTTAGACTATTAAAAGTTGCAGGATGCAATCTCTTCTCCAGCAGAAGTGTCTTTGTTCATGCAAGGGATAGACTGAAGCAGTGCTTCTGGGGTCCTTGTTACAATATAAATGTAAATCCAACACATATGTTAAAGCATTCATGATTTTTCCCAGCATGACAAAATTGTAAATATTCTTTTGTGTGTAGTTGAATGCTGTATAATTTAATGTTGTAAGCCTGGTGGTTAGTAAACAAATAAATACAGTATCCATTTGGAGAATAGGGATTTGTATCTTCAAACTGAAAACAGGTTTTATGACAAATCTTTTGAGATGCTGGAGAATCATTTTTGGGGTTTTCACTCATAGTTTAAACAATCTAAAAAGCAAGATACGAATTCAAATATTCTTATGATCAGATAATAATGATTACAGTTCTGGCTGTAAGTAAGTAGACAGTGCTTTGTTTTTGATGTTTTCTCTCTCCACTAACTTTTCGTGAGACCATAAATAATTGGACACTTGGCTGGTGTGTCACAGTGGCTCCTTGACTCCTCCTTTGTCCCGTGTGTGTGTGTGTGCGTATCTGTGCATGTAGGTCCGTGTTCCGTGTGCGTTATGTAAGTGTGTCTGTCTGTGTGTTGTGGTGGGTGTGTCATTTAAATGTGCGTCTTGTTATCGTTATCCGTTTCACCTCTGTCATGTCTAGCGCGAGCGTCTTGTTCGTTGGTCTTTGTCGACGCTGCATGTGGCCACTGTTGCGTGTGACTAAAAATAAAAGAGTTTCACTTTCTCGTATCCCGGTATTCTAAGCGTTTATATCATTAAAGTTGGATATATTGTAGCTGAAATAATAATCCAGTCAAATGTCTACAGTTAATGTAAAAGTGATAGTAACTGGAATTTGTTGCTTTATATAAAATGATACCAGTTCAATTACAAATACATTAAAATAAATCAGAGATAGCAAAAAGGCTAGGTGCGTCAAACTCAGACATGTTTGGTTGTTAACATGCACTTCACAAATCACAAGCGAGCAGACAGACCACGTAAACCGATGATGCTGATGAGAAAGCAAAGTCACTGCATGCGCAATGTGCTAAGATAAAGGGGCCAAAACAAAAGCTGCCACGGTCTGATTTTTTATGGACTGCACAACTTACCTTTGCAGCATGCACAAGCCTGTGTTTTGTCCACTATTGAAAGGTGAATATATTTTTATCCAGTTATAGCTCCACACCCAGACCCTGGTAAGGGCTTAAATACTGTTCTAATAAAATCATTACAACAGGTGTGGAGCACAGTTCAGATACTGCAGATCAGAATGTTAATATATTTCCAAATATCAACTACCTCTGAATATACAGACTGCACACACATGTGCAATGAATATTTCATATTTGACAGAAATTTTACAATATGGCCCATCAAAAAAAAAATGTCTGACAGGCTGATTAGACATGTACATATATTACCAGCTAAACTACGTCTGGTTAGTAGACAACAAACACAAATGCATATTCAATATTTCATATTCATGACTGGGAAATTGAAAGCCAAATGACTTGGTGTGTTGTGCTGTTCCCCTGTCTCATTGTTTTCATCCTGGTAAGAGGTCAGAGTGCACAGTCGTGAAGAGGATTCACAGACCTGCTGAAGAGAGCAGCTTTGTGCAATCAATGTAAATCTGATGGGTTTTTTCACTGAGAGTGGGAGCTAGTAAGTGAAGAGCTTGTATGGACTGGAGGGCACTCAAGGTTTTACCATGACAGGCAGCTCTCGCCCTCTGACTCACCTTTCCTACACATCTTCAACCAGTTTTTTTCTCAACTGACCTTTTTTCTTTCTGAAAATGACGATCTTTAATACTTAGGGCTGCCATTTTGTCTGTCATTGTTTGTGATATATACGTTTGACTACAGTTATACATCATGTGAGTGTAAATACAATTCGAGCGTATATGTTCTCATGTGAGTGGTTTTCCTCAAGAATTAATCCACATGCTGTATATTTGTCACGACTAATCTAACTGCTAGTTATCACCAACATGTTTCTTACAAATAAGGATCCATAGGTTACTTCTACTGTGAAGTGATAGGCTAGTGGAACTGAATAAGACATTTGCAGAAAACTACGGACTTGTCACTTGAGATCAATATATATGTTTCCTCTTATTAGGATTGGTGTCTTCTGGATTGAGATTGATGTCAGTCCTGGGATCTACTGAAACTCTCCTCAGTTTAGGGGTCCCTATCAATATTGGCACAAGCTTGGTGTTAGTGTAGTGGTTAAGAAAACCATCCTGCATGAAGAAAACTGGGGTTTGATCTCTGGATCCTCCCGTCTTGCCTGTTCCAACCATCCTGGACTCCAAATCCCATGATCCTTATTCCAACATTGTTAGATTCAACTGTTTATGGACTCCACCTGTATATGCACTATGCATTTAAGCTTTGGGTTTCTGTCAGAAAGTCTCACTGAGTGTTCTCTTGCATTTCTGATGTGTTTAGTTGCTTGTTTTAGTGTCTAAACTCCTTTTATTGACCGTGTTCCTCACGGTTTGGCTTGCTCTGTTTAAACTGGGCACACACACACACACACACACACACACACACACACACACACACACACACACACACACACTCACGCGCATGCGCTCATACAAAGTCAAACACTTAGTCATGCAGTCTGCTTCTAAAGAGCTCACTGAATTTGAGTGCTTTAACTGTAATACGATGTCACAGTTGCAAGAAGTCAGCTCCTAGATATTCCACTATTACCCGTAAGTGGTATCATTGAAAATGGGATGTGTTTAGGGACCAAAGCAATTCATGAAGTTACAGAGCAGAGCTGTATGCTGTCAGACCTCCTCCTGAAGTTACAGAGCAGAGTCGAATGTTTTCAGACTCCCTCTGGCATCGACATCAACATAAAAATTGCATGTACAGACACACACACACACACACACACACACACACACACAAACACACACTATATTATAGAATTAATAAAAGTTTGGTAAACACAAGGTAAAACTCTGGCTTCATGTAAAATAAAAAACAGAAAGGTTAAAAGTGTCAACGGTTTGCAGAATGGGTAATTAGTGAATATGTAAATTAACAATGTGCCTTGAATCAAGAGAATGAGGGAGAGAGAGAAGAAGGGAGAAAGGGAGACAAATGGAGGGAAGGGAGGGAGAGAGAGGTATGGAGGGAAGGGAGAGAGAGAGAGGTATCAAGCAGTGACCATCAGTCCTAGATTTTGAATCAGGAACAATATGGTTTTCATTAGTTTCATTTTAATGGACCCAGACACAAATATAAATGAGCTCAGTAGTACATATAAATGAGCTCAGTAGATGGTAATCCTTATAAAAAGCGGTTGCTAGAGTAAATCCAGCTAAATTAAAAGGAACACATCCTGTCAGTCAGAACTTTGTGGTGAGATTTAAAACGACCCCTGAATAAGTTAGCTGTCACGGTGGCCGCCCTGGCTGCCACCCCTGTCTCGTGTCTGTGTGGGCGTGTGTGTGTGGGCGTGTGCTCTGTTGTCCTGTCAGTCTAGTGAAGCGCGTGTGCACGTCTAGGTGTGTTGTGGGCGTGGCGTGTGTGATTGGTCTTGTTGTCGTTATACGTTTCACCTGTGTCTCGTTTGGGTGAGTGTATTAAAGCGTGTATCTGTCACTGAGTCTTTTCGATACAGGATATGCACTGTTGGGTTGTTTGTGTATGTTGATGTTAAAGACGAAACCGACATTAAACGTCTTTTATTCCGCGCTCGGCAGTCCTGTTTCGCTTTTTTGCAGCTCTCTGGGATTCCTCCCGTGACATTAGCCAGTAATAGATAACAAATATACACTATATTGCCAGAAGTATTCGCTCACCTTCCTTGACTCACATATGATCTTAAGTCACATCCCACTCCTAATCCATAGGGTTCAATATGACGTTGGTCCACCCATTGGAACTAGCTAGAACAGCTTCAACTCTTCTGGGAAGGCTGTCCACAAGGTTTAGGAGTGTGTTTATGGGGATTTTTGACCATT
>JAOXYF010000023.1:6042280-6065352 GCA_028565775.1 Sternarchorhynchus goeldii
GAGAGCGTCGCTCAAACTCAGAAACAAACTGAGAAGCGGACTAAATGCTGACAGGACACTCGGTGATTACTTGCATTAATTGGGCTGGTGATGTAGAAGCTGCCCTGTTTTTTTTTTTAAACTTTGATATCATTTTGTAAAAGCAAACAAGCAGGTTTCTGATGGAACCATGTGTGAGGGAACAGCGTGACTGTAATAGGAACTTTGTCAGGCGCTCAAATAAAATGCTAAGTATATTTTTAAAAATGAATAATTATTTGAATTGGGGATTATTTACATTTATGGCTACATATAAATACTTGATATATTCCACTTGTAACATGTAACAGTATTTTTCATGTTGCTGAAACTGTTAGGCTTTACACGTTCATAAGCTGAATCATGCCCCTGAGTCTGCAGGCTGGGCTGACGTGATGGAGCAGGATATGGCCCACAGCCCTGTAATCTTACATTAACTGTATCCAAGTTAATCCAAATCAGATATCCAAACAGATGGTGATGGACTATCGTTTGGTTTTTACAATACGTTTTTGAGTGTACTAGCAAATCATAATGATGAATAACCAATTAATAACCAATAATTCCACCATTTATACATTTTAAAGTTCAAACTGTAATCTATATTTGAATTGGGTGCAAAAATGGATTATAGCAAATCCAACATATGTAAATTATTCATCACAATTATTGTAAACATACACTGCAGTTGACATAAAACGGGAACAACAACAAAAAAAACCGTTTCATTCGTTTCAGAGAATCTGTACTAATTCTATTTTAAACTTGGCCACCTCCATGTAGCAACCTTGCTCTATTGAACATAAACTAGTTTACTTGACTAAAAAGCAATTTGATTCTTCAACTCAAGTGAGCTGCACTTTACCTAAACAAATTTAGAAATAATAAATAACCACTTTCATAAATAGTGTGTTTGCTGTTTTTTGGTGGCAAAATGACCTAATCCTTTAATGAGTAAACAGATCAACAAAGTAAAAATAAGAGAAATCTAATGTTAAAATTATTCCAAACAGAGTTTACATAAGTTTAATAGGTAGGGCTCTGTTTGCATTTTATTGATTCCGATTTTTTTTTATTGATTCTAATTCAGATTCTGCTTACTGATTTCGTTTATCATCAATTTCAAGGTTCGAATGGTGAAAAAGGTGCCAACTGTTTAGCTATAAAGAATCTTTCAACTATTTGATTCAAGAGTTTTAAACGTATCCATCATGCCAAATTCTTGAAAGAAATTTACAATTTACTTTTTGATACCTTTACAAATTACCTTTTGATAGTGAACACATTATTGTTTGTTTAAAAAAAAAAAGTGCAGAACAAGTATATTCAGAGCACAACCAATCAGCTGAAACTAAGCGGAAAAAAAAAGTTCTAACGGTCTGTTTTATAAAAAAAAAAAATAGTTGAAGGTGTGACTGTTCAGACTCCTCACTACTCACTCGAGAAACAGTTAACACAGGTTGACTGTACTGGACATGCTAGACAGACATGTTTTTTTTACACCAATCACAGCTGTGCGTTTGAAGCATAACATGGGTTGGTAGGAAGCACTAAGTGAAATCAAAGTTCTGTTTTGTTTTTTTTAAACGGGTAACATGTTCTAGGAATTTTGGAACCGAGTCAGGAGCAGAATTTGTAACAGAATTACACTAACCTGATAACCTGGCATTTCCCATCTTCTGAGACCAACCAACCTCTTGACTGACTAACCCTATTAGGTATAAAGACCATCTTCTTCCTAAGTGCTGTTCATTTTGGCCTACTGGGAAACAGGTGGAATGAATAACCCAGGGAAGCAGCCAATCGGCTAACACCTACACAGCACATTTTATGACTTTTAAGATTCAGATTCAGTGTTTTAGTTTTACCAACCCCATGGGTTCTACTCTTCACTTACTCCTCCTGTCCTCACAAGCTAAGGGGAAGGGTCCATGTAACTCCACCACGTCTGAGAGTCTTCATCCGTCTGCACTCCAACACAAACTCCATAGAGCCTAATGCCTTTCGTTATGTACTGACACTGTGAAAACATTCCAAGTCGAAATGGGAAACTCGGAAGTTTCACTATGACAGAACAGAGGGGAAAATGGGACTGGTCTTGATCACTCTCAGACAGAGTCACCATCCTTCCCTCCGAACAGCAGGGATGAGAGAAAAAGAGAGATAAAAAAAGACAAAGAAAGACGGAGGGAGAGAGAAAGAAAAACGGTGGCAAAAAGAAGATGAAATATGATAACGGATAAAGATAAATGAATTTAAGACTTTAAACACGCGCGTTCCTCAGCTCACGCGGCTGCAATCGCAAGGCCGTAATACTTCAGTTTAATTACGCACACACTTTTAGCCTCGGGAGGCATGGCTCTGAAAGCGCATCACACTGCAGCACAGCAGACCACGTGGCCCATCGGGCCCACCCTTCAGACACACACCAGCTGACCCACTGCCCAGGCAGTAAGCAGCTTGAGAAAGGACCGGAGTGGCGAACCGTCAAGGTGGGTGACTGCTTTAAAGTGGCTGATTTACATGCAGGGGGGATCGCTCCAGAGGCTCAGTTAGGACAACCCTGGCCTTCCGTCCAGCTGCATAACGCTTCAGCCAGGCTGCTTAGCAACAATTCGGTCCTCTTGCGCCACTTCTGTCGGACCCGGCCCACTTATGGATAAATAACTGTCCCGTCAACCCTCCAACAGCTCTCAGCTACTGCAGCTGGACCTTACAGGCTTCCAACCGTGCGGCATCAACCTTTTCTCGCGTCTTTTGCAAACAACTTGCTTTTGAACAAATGGCAATTGTTAACCGTATGCTCTTCAAATACACTGATACTGTGAATGCACTAGTAAATACTATTAGTTCACTTGTGAATACAGCTAAATAATAGGTGTATTTAATGAACTGATAACTGGATGTAATGTTACAGGAAATTTCGACCTGCATCTTCTACCTGTTTTAATGCTTACTTCTTATAAAAGCATATCAACACCAATTTTATATATGCATATCCAAAAACTTTATTCCATATACTTTTACCCACTAATCTGACAGTCTGGAAGTGACGCATTATTGTAAAGTACTCTGACAAATTTTCTAACATTCTTTTATTTGGAATCATTTTGTTAGCCAGCGAATATTTTTAACAAGCATTCCAAATGCATTAGCTTGATTCTGTTCAGCAACACCAGCACTCTAGTTGATTAAAACTGTAATTAAACATACAACTGTAATTAAACCTAATGTCTTTTCCTGAAAATAAAATTCTCTTGTTTTCTTATGTGAAATGTGAGTAATATGTTTGAAATGGAAACTTAACTAATATGTATTATATAGTTTACAATTTATAACTGATGACTTAAACTGGCGCATACAACAGTACATTAAACAGTATGTGCAAGTTAAAACAAATAAATGCTAACAGAATTAAAAAAATCAAAAGGCATACTGTCCTTATCACACTACTAGTCAGTCAGTCAGTCACACAGTCAGTCACAAAGAGAGATTTGACTAAATTATTCCTGGGGCTAGAAAGGATAGGCTCAAAGTGTTAGGTGAAGTGTTAGGTGCAGGTCCCAGAAGGTAAGAGCCAGGTGTTAAAACATGCTCTTTTGAACCATGGCTCAAATAACTATGCATCTCTGGCCTGAAAACCATGGTGTTTACATGTAAGAAAAGGATCCCCTGAACATTTAGTGCTCTAGATTTTTAATAACTACACAACTACGCTATTGTTGTTGTTGTCATTGCTATTGTAATGCCGTTTGTACCAAAGTACATAAATTAATCCCTCTGGGGTTCACGTCATGCAGGTATTACTTGCGGTAACGATGCAGATGTCAATTGGTCGATTTTAAAACCGTCTTCAGTTAAACATCACCCGCAGAAACCTGTCCATCGTTACATTACCTAGGCACTGCAAAACAAAGCCGCTTATCTTGTAAGGTTGCATGCTCGAATTTCCCCAAAACGTCACACCCGCCTAAGCATGACTACAGTACACAGCACATGCGTAGTTAGATTACTGTACTTCCACATTATAATTTTAGCGCAAAAAAAAAAAACCTAATAAAAAAATACCTGCGCCGGCCTTTAATGAATGCCTTTACGTATCACTGTTTCTTAAAAAGAACACCACCCAAAGTGCAGGCTTGAGTACAGCCATGCTGAATTGCCACTTCTAACTTAACGCGGATTGTAACAGGTAGGCTAGATGCTGACTAGCCAGCTAGCCGTCCTAGCTAGCTAACCACAAGCGCTGACGAATCAAGGTTCTTTTGTTCCATTCAATACCAGAAATGCCCTTAAGTCTAATGTCACTGAACACTGGCTAGGTATTTGATATACTATGATGACGACGACCAGTATATGGTCTGTGTAGCAAAAGTTACGCACCCCAGACCTACCTGCCAGCCATGTCTATCGATTTTGAGTGATGCTGTCATGTGCTCCTTTACTGTAACGTTACCACACCATCACCACTACCCATCACTCCTTTATGTCTCATGACAGCGGACAGATGCAACGACATATAGCTGATACTCACATTATCTCACGAGGACCGATGAGGACGTCTCTGCCACTGACGGGTTCTTCAAGACAGCCAGAGACAGTAAACCTAGCTACGTCTCCATCATATCCTCGCCTTGCGTTAGCTCCTCTCATCGCATGCTGCCTCAAATAGCCTCGGGAAGATGCTTAGCTCTCGCTTTCATCCAATGAGAATGCGCCATCTATGGCACTATGCTTTTGAACCAATAGGTGTCGTTTGAACAGGGCGCACGACAGCCGGTTTAAAGTTATGACAGGTGGCGGTTTCCTCGTAGCGATCTAATACACGTAAACGGCGTGTGTTACAATAATATTTCTCTTGTTGGTCAACTTTCTACAAATGCAAAACATGTAGACTGCCTCGGTTGAGACCTGGTCTTTAGAGATG
Source organism: Sternarchorhynchus goeldii (assembly GCA_028565775.1). Classification (NCBI taxonomy): domain Eukaryota; kingdom Metazoa; phylum Chordata; class Actinopteri; order Gymnotiformes; family Apteronotidae; genus Sternarchorhynchus; species Sternarchorhynchus goeldii. The sequence goes on from JAOXYF010000023.1 coordinate 6,047,226, forward strand.
TAATCTTGCCCTCTTGCCCTCCCGTTTTGAGTATTCATGGTGTCATGTTAACCTTGGTTAGACGTTAGATATAGCCTGGTAAGTATTAGACTGATACAGTCATAGGCACGGCTATGTTTCACCTCAGTATGTAATCTCATTTTAACATGGCATGCTTATAATATCATTTAAATGACAATTAGATATGAACATTTAATCCAAACTTATTTTCCACCTTTAGGTTATTTAATATAATGATATATGCATACGGGAAAAAACGACGCTATACTGCTGACTCTGATACAAACGCACTGTAGAAAATAGATAACCCTAGAGAAATTACCTCCATGTAGGGGGGGCACTTTAATAACCCCTAAAAGGAGGTCATCACATCCCCAAATGGACACTAAAAACCACAAAATTAAAACCATAGCTTAACTAGCTAATAGGAATGACAATATTTATCTAAAAGTCTGTAATATAAATGTTTAACTCACCAAGCGTGGCATCTGTTTGCAGTATTTAAGTCTGACATAGTCTACAGAAGGCACTGAATCTTGTAATATTCTTTAAAAGGAAAGTGTGTGTTGACCACTGAGAGATGATTTTTGGTTTTAGAATTTCAACACCATTCACAAACATGCTAAACGAGTAGCGTTTACAGCACAGGTGTTCTGCTTTTAGCCAGTAGGTGGGCTACAGTGCGATCTGACGAGGTATTTACTGTGACATGCATGTAACTCAGTGACATGCTAAAATAATGCTGATCAATAGGCAGCAACAAGAAGTCCACTCCAGAAAGACGACAAATAAGTGTCTATCCATTCTGCCGGACGAAGGGTAGAAAACCAAAAACAGCCTGTCTGTCCTAAAGCCGGATATCTGGCCACCCTACAGGCATCGTTACGCCCAGGAATGCAGTGACAGTAACATTCTGATGTAACTTTTGCTGCACTTTTTGTAGCCAGGCTCTGAGTTCAGCTTTAAACCGTTCCGCGCTGATAACGGCTCACGCAATGTTCCTTTCACCTCCTGTACATTCCGACACAGCTGCTGTTGTGTCAGTGGCTGTATGGCTGCTCGTTGTCTTTGGCTACAGGCCTAGACTGCTTCTGTTTGCGTTTTTCTCTGTGATGCTGCCTTCCTCAGGAAGTGAGCACTGCTATTCTGAGACGGCATCCCACAGCTCATGCTTCAGGCAGGTGTCACCGCATGTGAAACTGTTGCAGATTTGTGAGCTCAAGCAATGTAACCAGTTTATTTCGCATGTGTCTTTCTGGGAAGTAAAGCAGATGACAATCTGCATACCATGCCATGGTCCCTCACAATCCCTGCCTCCCTCTCTTGGAGTCACATGCACTTGAATGTACTGCATATATTTTTGCACATATATATTCATTGCTCAGGTTGTATATGTATGTGTATTTGATTCTGATTCGAGTGGGATGGCATCTGTTGTGTAGCCAGTAATCTAACGTAGATGGGCAGTTAACAATAAATAGAAAACCGTAATATCAAAAACAGTCTGCAAAAGAAAAGAGAAGTAATATATGTAGCAAGTTTGTTACAATTTATTTCTGCCCCTAAATTGCTTCTAAATTGGATATGATGTATCGTGTTGCGTTCCTGTAAGATGTATCCTCTTGAATTCAAAAGGCTAAAGCTAAAACTGAATGTTCTAAAGGTAAAAAAGAGGAATTTGCTGGGGAAAGGCATATTGTATATTTTCATTCATTCGTCCATTTATTCATTTTCATCACTTTGTACTTCACTTTCTTAACCAGTAGAGGGTGCTATTTAACAAATATTGTCAGAGACTGCTTTGAAAAGAACGGAGACCACTAAGAGGATACCTGATCTATATAGCGTTTCTATAGGCTACTTTAGTAAATACTGCATGAGAACATAATTTATTTCAATTCTATCTTAAAATAAAGGAAAAAGAAAATGGACATTTTCCCATGTGAAGCATTTAACCCAACATAAGTACAGGTTTTGTTACAAAAGTAGGCTTGTTTGAGTAAATTTAGGTTAAGTTAAAACGTTTTCTTTAGTACTTATTTGTTTGATGTAGTTCAAGTATAACTCATGAGTGTTTTCATCCTCAGATTTGTCCTGCAGTTGAACTGTCAATGGCGAAGACGATCACCATTCAGTATTTTTGTAGATTTACATGCATATTGCCAAAAATATGTTACTGCATAAATAGTTCCCTTAAACTGTATCCATATCCCAACCAAAATCCACTGACTTTCATTCAAAACAATTCGCAAATTTATTTCCTTCTTTCCTTTAATGATGCTTACAGATTTATCTTTTACTTTGTTTTCTACACCTTTCACACCAGTTTTAGATCACCTGAGAATACACCTGCCGAGCACGTATGTGTAGAGTAAAATTTTGTGATGCGAGGCCATTAACATTAGCCTTGGGTGTAGTGAAAGGAGTTTAATCCATGTTCTACATAACTCTCCCAAACCAAATTTACGTTACGTAGCAAAATGAAAATAAAATCCTTAATGACTTTTAGATTAAGTGAGATAGTGGCAGTAGATCATTCATTTTAGTAGGTAAGGTGTTTTTTTGTTTGTTTTTATGTCCTCTGTTATTGTGTTGGAAAGTTGGGCTCCTGCGAGCATTTTTCTTCTGATTATAATGATTTAACTGTTTAACTGTTTTTTTTTTTTGTTGCTAACGTTAGTTGAGACAGGTTAAAATTACTGAAGTCTCCTTATACTGGATCGTGGTCAAATGACCGTAGGTTTATAGTAGCAAATCTGTCTAATCAAATTCTTACATTTAAAAGCCTTTGAATTTCTAGCACAGATTTTTTATGAACTGAAATTATGTAGCTGTTTTTTTTGCCTGAATTCAACCCTTGATTTTTTCAGTAATTCATTTTCACTTGTGTTTTTCAGTGTTAACAAATTCAGAATCGAAACTTCAAGTTTTAAAAATCAAAATAATATATCTTCAACTTGATGAAATTTTGATAAATTTGGATCCCAAAATTAAAAATAAATAAATAAACTCAGGTTAAACGATAGCGTTAGCTTTGTTTCTACCGTTATCTTTTGTTTCTATTAAACTTTTTACTTCTGCGTGTAAAAAACTGCGCTTAAATCAGTTTGTACTTAAACGCGTGCTTTAAAGCTTAGAAGGTATTATTATGGGTTTTAATATACAAACATTTATTGGATAATTAGTTGTTTTCGTTCACTTTTCAGACTGTGTATCTTAGCAAGGTTAGCTAGCGATTTATTTAATGTTCTATATTTTAATTAAGATACTTTTAAATAATAAAAGTAAATGCTCAGAATGTATGGGTTACATTTTATTATGTATTATCATTTGTACTGATAGACATGTTGGTTGTTTGGTGAATCCTGGATGTCCACAGCCTGAAAGGACTTGGAAGCATTTGGAAGGCTTGTTTCAGACACAGTTAAAGTACATTACATGCCACAGTAAGGTTGCGTTACTGTTTTTGCGTTGCAAGTTTACCAGCAACTGAAGCCAAGCCACTGGGGCCTAGCCCAGGGGTGAGGGGACAGATGACTCGGATGTTCTCCGTGGAAGCCTGCGACAAGGCACAGATCAAGGATGTCCTCGGCAGGAGCCCAGTCCTGTTCCTCAGCACTGTAGCAAGTAGCTCTAACTGTCATCCAGCTTAGCAGGGGAGGGGGGACCATCACAGGAGACAGATGTCCGCCTTGTGGAGAAAAAAGCTTGAACCGTGAAACACGGAGGGTAGAAATCCACAGAGAAGTATGCCCAGGGTCTTTGAGAGAACAGGGAGAGGCTCAAGAAACCCATTTAACTGTGACGTTCCTTTGATTCCAGGGTGTGCAGAGCACAAGGAGTCGTGAGCCCACTGCAAAACCATAAGGCAAAGCGAAGAAGGCACGTACACTCTCCTCTGTGGATGGTCATCTGGGGAGGGTTTCTGAGTCTCGGCATGAGTGACCTTCATGATTTCCCACCAAAGGGGGGTTGGGGTGGTTGAGTGGATGACCATGCCCACATAGCCTGACTTAATTCAGTCAAGCAACTGAATTTAACACATCGCATTGTTAATGAACTAGTCTTTTTAGATCATGTTGAACTACACCCTCCAGCCACAGCCTCCAGTCCTCTAAAGCTGGTGTTATGGCTAGCAGCTCATGGTTTCCTGAGGTCATATTGACATTTGGCCCTGCTGTTTCAGTGAGCGGAACGCAGAAGTGTGCAACTTGGGGAGGGTTTCCAGCTCTTTCGGAAAGTAATGGCTCCCTGTGACATCAGGGGGTTCAGAGGGAAGATAGAGATCCATGTGCAGCAGGAAATATTTAATAAAAGTGTTTTAGCAAGGGCAGGACTCACAATTCAAAGGTTTTGTGTCTTACTTGCTGTACTAAAAATCTTGATCTATATTAATGTGTTAAATTACATATGAGTGAAACAGGACAATGGCCACTGATAGTAACAGGTTAATGGTGATGTTTAATGCTTATTTTAACAAAAGCTCTTCTGATCTGTTGGAGTTGCATTGTGTCTAAAATAATGTTCTTATTTAGTAAGATACATGTGCCTTTTGGTTTGGTATTGTAAAATGCAAAGATGTCTGAACTGTAGTGAAAATATATATCTCTTAAACAAATATCTACGTTTAGTTTGACGTGAGGTTGGTATTTTAATTTATACAGTTAGTCTAGTGTGTGTCTTGCCCATAGTAAGGTAGGTGTCAGGGGAATTTCTGAAGAAACATTTATATCTAGGAAGGATGGCCACTTGTATCAATACCATAGAAAATGTAGGAATAACATGATAATGATTTGTAATACAGCCTTTGGAAGATTGCTTTTCTTAGTGAGGTACTCAAACAGCAATTGCTGAAATTGGCCGCTAGAGGTCAGACTAGACGTATCCCATGCATATTACAAGGCCGATCACTTCAGCATTAATCACATGATAAAGCTTTAGAAAAAAATAACAGCCATTAGCAAAATGTGTGATTAACACAGAGTGCATGCATCTGGTAAGTAAATCTTACGCTGTGTAAGTATGTGCTATCTGAACTCCTGACTGTATAAAAACTTTTGTGTGTGTATGAATAAATGCACATACCACCCATACATATGTGCATAAATTACACGGGGTTCACACAGTGAATTAAACTGTCTGGCATACTGCATAAAAAACAAACCTGTATGTGTGTGATTGTCTTTCTGTTATTCAGAACTATCATATTCCCTCTTTACGTGTTTCTGGATGAGGAAGGAAAGCACACCATCACCACCATCCTGCTGAGGACTGAGCAAGGACTCTTTTTTTTTCTTCATCCAAAGCAAATTACATGTGTGACTGCATTTGAGAGTTTGAATTGGAAACAGGTCTGAGCCAGAGCTTGAAGTGCCCTAACCACTGAGTTACCACAGCCCAGTACGATTTCTACATCTTGTATGTGCTCTCCTGTCAGCCCTGTCTCCGCCCATCCTACCCAGCCCCACCCCTTGCGTGTGTCTCCTCCCAAGTCACTATGTCCACCATTACTGGCTCCGCCCTGCTCAATATCACCATTAACTGTCCCATGTTTTCTTTTCAGTCACCCTGTATATTTAAGCCCCAGTGTTTCCCAGTTCCTTTGTGTGGTTTTGTTACTGTATCTCTGTTGGGATACTCTTGCTGTGCACCTGCCTTCTGTTTGTGACTTAGTTCAGTTTGTTTAGCTTCATTGGTGTTTAGTCTTTGGTTTTCATGAAGAATATGGATCACATTAACATTAAGGATTTCCTTTATGAGGTTCTGTGGCTCTGTACCAGTTCTCTGTAGTCAGTAAAACCTTCTTTCCTTTCTGTCTGCTGCCTCTCTCTTGTTTATACAGCCTGGTTACATCCAGCTTCCGGAGCTAAATGTGACGTTGGTGCACTGGATGTTCTTTCAGAGACATAATCATGGTAATTATTGTTACAAATCTATAAATTGGCTTTATAAAGTAAGTTAAAATATAAAATTGCTCTATAAAATATAAGCTCTATAATTATTTTTATAGTGTGATAAAAGAAAAACATGCCCACACAGTCTGTAGGCAAAAAAAACCCTCCCAAGACAGTCTTGTGGGTTGGACATTATAATGTAGAAAAATCAATGTCTGTTTGGCATTGGGGCTGAATGCATTCAAAGAATTACAATTTCCTTTATCTGACCTTTATTCCCTGAACATTCTCATATGATGTCAGGGAGATTTTTGAAAAATGGCTATGAGATTTCCCCGGTCTCACACTGTCTCGCACTGTTGAGTTTGCCCTGATTAACAAATGTTTTGCATTCAGTCAATATCCTGAATGTATCCTGTTCACTCAGGCAGGGGAAACCAGTCACACTGAACTTGTGTTATCCAGTGTGTAAGAGTCTTGATTACTATGATTGTGTGCTAAAACTGTTCATTTTGAGTATGAATATGTTGCCACATTATTACATGATGTGGCTGTCAGTGGGTTTAAAACAATAATTTTCAAAATAACACATAAGATTTCAAAATAACGTGTTGTGTGTAGCATTTCAAATAATGACTGGGAATTCAATACTTTTGCAAGTTTGCAAATCCCCCATATGGCCCATGTCTTTTTGCAAAAACTCACTTGGCATGAATAATATAAAACCTTCCTCTCTATGTTTCTCAATGTAGGTGCCAGTGTGTAGGTTCTGCAGCTAGAATTAGAGAAAGGACACATTTGTTGTGTTAAACAGCAGAATAGAATGGTCCCAGTCTTCCAGAAAGAGTGAGCACCTTCTCTTTCAAAAGAAGTTTACCTGATTTCGAGGAAGTTTTCTCAAGGAAGTCCAACGTGAAATCCAGTTCATGAAGCTCATGAAAGGAGTCAAGTTGAGGTTCATCAAGAAGGACACAGGAACTTCTCTAAGAAAGTTCTAGACCTTTCGGGGGAGGTTGCGGACATTTGGGATCTAGTTGAAGAGATGGGTTTCTGGTTGAAGAGATGGGTTTCTGGTTAAAGAGATGAGTTTCTGGTTGTAGAGATGGGTTTCTGGTTAAAGAGATGGGTTTCTGGTTGAAGAGATGGGTTTCTGGTTGAAGAGATGGGTTTCTGGTTAAAGAGATGGGTTTCTGGTTGAAGAGATGGGTTTCTGGTTGAAGAGATGGGTTTCTCAAAGTGAGAAGTATAGCATCTTTACAAAAGCTTGTACTTACTAATAATTCCATATATTAATATTAAGACTAATATTCAATTCCATATATTAAATATTAAGACTAATATTTGTTAGGACAATAGCTAAGTTGTTCATTTACTTAGTTGTTTATGATTATATGTCAAACACACATAATAATGCACATAATTTAACTGAATAGATCCAGTTATTTAATAATTATTAATTATTAACAGTTATAACAATAATTATTTCAGAATAACTGACTAGGTAAAAGTTAGGTAAACTAGTTTTTCAACTGATTTAGCAACTTTGTGAATAAGCAACTCACTGATTGTCATTGATAGTTTTCATCCAAAAATAAATAAATAAATAAATACATCTGAAATGACACACACACATGTGAGCACTGCCATATTCTCATTTATTTGTTGCTCTTTGATAATCAGACAGTCAGCAGCGTAAACATCTGATAATCAGACAGTCAGCAGCCTGATCACCCCGTGATCTTGATGAGAAACGCAATAAAAACTGGATAAACATTCACGTCAGCTTCCTACGTCAACTTTCTACCACCTACTGCACGGATTTTCAAACTGAGTGTTTTCAGTTCCTGTGGCCAGAATTCGTGTCTAGAACACTTTGCAGGGAACTGGAATGCACATGTAGTTTGCATGGTTTACGGATTAGTGGCTTCACCTCATACATCCGTTCTGCATTCAGTAATACAATTTAAGGACTGCGAAAAGCACCTAATCTTTGTGAGGTCCTGCCGATTCGTTTCAGTTGCAGTTCCAAAACAGATTGTTTCCTAAAGATCACCCACTGTGTTTTCACGAACTATTTTTTTTACTTTCGCTTTTGCTTTAGCGATTGTGCTAAATGTGTTTTGCGCATTTGCGCTTTTGTCTTTCTGATCACTCTCCTCACCCCCATGCATTTATTTATAAGGCAGATTATACCACGGCATCATTTTGTCTGAACATTGTAATAAATATCACAGTCAGTGCAGCGCTATACCTTTGGAATGAATGACAGCTCTAACGTATAAACAGCAATTCTCCATCTATTGTTTTCTATAGCACAGCAGAACACAGGTCATGGCTGCCCTGTGCAAATATAGGGCAGGCCAATGTATAACCTCATGCTACAGAATGAACGTGCAAACATTACCTCCTACAGCCCTATAGGGAGATTCTCCTATTAATGTGTTTGCCTTTCAAGCAGGTTATTAGCATCTCTCCTTAAACCTGATGCTAACAGGCTTTTATGTTTTCAATTTACAATTTGCCTCCTCAAGTCTCATTATAGGGATTGGGATTAAAACAGAACATGACTTCCTGACACGTGAATATGAGATTAACACCCACCAACAATCTGAATGAATGTTTCATGAACATGTTTTTGTACATAAATATAGGCATAAATAAACTTGGAATATATGGGAAATAAAAACAGACGTTTGAAGGAATCTTCACAAATAGCCATAAGGTATATGTTTTTCTGCTTACCTGCAGGAATTCACCTTCATTGTCCCAGATCTTGTATTAACACTGTCTTCTCCAGTTATGTGCTAAGGGCATGTCATTTCTAAGAGGCTTCAAAGCATGGCGATCCATGCTGGTCGAGGACAGACCGCTTGGACACAAGCCAGAATGGAACAAGAAACTGGCAACCTTGTAAGAAAAAGACTTGAGCAATGAATAACTAGCTTTTGTGAGGGCAATTCCCAGAACTGCCTCAAAAAAAACCCTGCTGCACCTTGGCCTCGTGTTGTGATGTAATGAGATTGTTTAAGTGTGCTCCATTAAACGAACTTGTTCACTTGTTTGACAGCCCTGCCTGCCTGACTTCAGAAGTGTGTGTCAGAGATAAATGGGTATAAGTTGTAGTCGCTAGCTGCTCGACACAAGAGAAAGCTAGAGCAAACGTTAAAGGTAGGGATGTCTCTGTTTCCATGTTATATACTTTATGTTGTGTTTTGTGTTCTAAGCTGTGAATATTTTTTTGTGAAAGTAATAAGATGTCAAATGGTTGTTCTTGTTTTTAGTAAATGTGTGGTTTGATTTTGTTTTATTTATGCTGCAGCTATTAAAATTAGCTATGGCTAGGTTTTAAATATGCAAAATGAAAGTTTTTTAAAAAACCTTAAATGACTTTTAGTTTTCACCAGAAAACATCAGGATTGCTGGCTTCCTCTTCACAAAAGTCTTCGGTGATTATGACTTTCTCTGATAGATTGGACTTGACCTGAATAAGCAAGAAACACAGAAATGGCGGAAACAGCCTTGTTGCAGAAGCTGTGGTGGGTTTGTCTGCAGGTTTTATTCCTCCCTCACGCTTCTTTAAGCTGTAGGCCTGGCACGTTACAAGAGTGCCTTACTGCTCCCTTTGTGCCCGGTCACAACTTGGTCGGTGAGGGCTTCGACGTGGTAACGCTTCAGCACAAAGGGTCGTATGTGAGCGACACTCAGACCTTCTTGACACCCACAAACTCCTGCACGCTGTGCGAGAACCACCTCATGGGCTCACAACTGCAGAAGGTCCCCCTGTCTGTTCTGGATTGGCGCGCCTTCAGCAGGTGCAACCTGGGCATCTCCAGCGCCGTCTTCTCCTCCGTCGGTGCTCTGCTGGAGAGCTCCAGCGAAGCCATCGAGAACGACTGGAAGGTCAACTTGGACCTGGCCAGCCTGGCGAAGCTGCAGCTGGCAGGCAGCAGATCCTCCGAGTCGAGTTTCGCAACGTCGAGAGTCAAAGTTGACAAAACTTACTTCTCCTCCCATGAGCTCAGCTGCACTTACTACAGGTCAAGTTTAATTGCTGTCAACAGTTACGTGACATCAGTCATGTATATATGGTGATTTGTCCTTTGCAAACTCTTGTTTGCATATACATTTGGGCATGTTTGTGTGTGTGGTGCAACATGCTTATAATTATTATCACATTATTTACAAAACTATGATGTATTTGTATAGTTGATTTCAGTGTGATGAAGATTCAGTTAAATAGTGTCTAACCACAGTGTTTCTATGACTCTAATCTTAATTCCACAAATCTAATCATAACCTTAATCCTGACTCCAACCATAACCATATCACTTTGATATCTTGTTTTAACTTGAAAATTCTTTTAAAAAAAACGTAGTAAACCAGGACAGAATAACCAAGACCTCCATCTCAACCACACACCCCTCAAAAAAACAGGTTTTCATTTTTTTCATTCTTTTTTCTCTTCAGTTGCCGAGTCTCACACCCTACCCCTCTCAGTCCAGCGTTTCGCCAGCAGCTTTACTCTCTGCCACACAGCAGCACAGCGGAGGCCATGCAGCAATATCGCAGCTTTATTGACATATATGGGACCCACTACATTCGGCAGGTCAGTCTTGGGGGAAAATACAAGAGGGTGACCTCGATTCGCACGTGCTTGACAACCCTCAACAGTGTCTCCTCCGGCGAGGCGAAGGACTGTCTCAACGTGGGTCTAAAAGTAGGGCTCGGGATAGCTGATGCCTCCAGCTCCAGCAGAAAGTGTGAGAGCATCTTGCTGAACCGAGACAGCATGACGGGTTTCAGTGAGGGCTATATGAACCACATGACCATGGTTTCTGGTGGAAACGGATGGCTGGGAGAGATTTCATTGACAAGAAATAACTCGGAAGGTTTCTACTCTTGGCTTGGCAGCCTCAAAAATACTCCAGACATCATATCCTATTCCCTCTTCCCTCTGCATTATCTGGCGAAAGATGCAGTTGTGAGAAAAAACCTCCAAACCGCCATAGAACGATACATCGAGGAAAATGGGCAACCGAGGGATCAGGCACCTCCAGAATGCGGCTGGAATAAACCCAACATCTCGCCAAACTGCTGCCCTTTAAGTGCTCAGAGAGGAGTGCTAGGGGTGACTGTGATCAGAGCTTGGGGACTGAAAGGCGACCCAGTGGGCCGCACTGAGGGTTACGTCAAACTGTGGTACGACGGGAACTATAGACAAACCCATTGGATCAGATCAAACAATCCATGGTGGAACCTGCATTACGACTTTGGAAACATCTACACCGGTCACCACCTTAAGCTGGAGGTATGGGATAAAGACATTCACCATGACGACCATCTCGGAGGCTGTTGGGTCAGTCTGAAAAGAGGATTCCATAAGCATAGCTGCGGACTGAACCACGGAGGATTCGAGATTTCGTTCCACCTTCAATGTGATCCGCACCTTACCGGGTCTCTCTGTGACATCTACTGGCCTTACCCTTAGCAACAACTCCTACGGTGCCATTGAAACTATTGAAATACAACAAATCTTATTATGATGTGATATTACATCTGCATTCATCACAGCAGTCTGTAATAAATACTATTTGACTACAGAAATGTCAGAAAAGTTAAGCAGTCTTTTTTTTCAAATTTTATTACCCCAAAACTGTATTATATTTGCAGGTCAAACCAAATAAAGTATGATTCAAATGCCAACGACAAAGAATTTTAAGATTTTAAAGATTTAATATAAAACATATTGACATATAAAACACATTGATATGCATTTCATTTCTCTCTCTGAGTACATCTCATGGGTTTTTGGATCTGCATGCCGTTATATTTATGTTGTGTACCCGAATATTAATGCAACTGTACCCATCAAACACTTGGATTAATGAAACTGGAAATGCGCTATAAGAGTCTTTCTTCAAGTGAGTCATACATATAAAGCCATCTGAAAGTACAATTTAATTACTTGTACTAACCCAAAGTAATTAAAATTACAATATAATGTACATGGAATGGAAGTATCTATGATGAGTAAAATGGAAACCAATAGTTATCCACTTTCAAATAACAGTTTTTCAGGGTAAATGAGCAGTGATTGAAGGACATTTGTATGTGAGCTGAGGTGGTTTATTGTCTACACAAGTTCCATCCAGAGTTCAAGTCCCACCAAGTAAAAAAAAATACAATCAAAGAGAAAAGAAAAGATAAAATATGAAAGACTAATGCACATCAGTCATGGCATTGATGTTACCCCCTGCTCTCCTAGCCAGCGCAACCAAACCAAATCACTGAGGCCTACACTTTAAATGTCAAACTGGTTTTCAGATTAAACCACTCCCACACATGTTAGTTTTGAAATACACGTTCATATTCAAGTTTATCGGAATTATCGGAATTATCGGAATTATCGGAATTATTGTAATCCTCTAAAATAAATGATAATTATTACATTAGACATTCTAAACCAAAAGATAATATTAAATCACCATGGATTCCATATATGGCAGGAAAATTAAAACCACAAAACCTGTTATCCCCCAGAGGTCAGGTTCTGACTGAACAACAGGAGAACAGGTAAATAACAACAGTTTTACATACTGCTGTACCTCAGAGTGTACGGGCTGGTATCTGTCCCACACCACTGTAAGCACTACAACACAGAGCTGCTTCTGCCGAATCCAGTTCTTAGCAGTACATGCTTCACGTCTACCATTTCCAATCTGCTGGATAGAAATGATAGAAGAGTTCAGAACTGCTCTTAATCCTTTCTAATCTGGTGGCACTGAGCATGCATTAACGGTGCCAGTGGGGCTGGATACAGTCTTAGTCACCGGGTTGGCCAGTACGAATCTGTGGTGGCTAAGGAGTGCCTGTTAAGCTTGGGTGCGGCATGTTTTTAGGATGAGCCTGGAGATGGGTGAGACTGGGACGCCAGTCTGGAGCCTCCTGGATGTGCTGTGGGCTTTATTTCAGTGAACCACTGGAAAAGAGAGGAGCCCTTCTCACTCTGTGGTGGTTGTTTGATTGAAGACTAGGGCTTCCTTTGTGAAGATCTGATGGATTGGAAAAGGATATTCTATACCTTATCCAGTGTAAAAGTGTAAAAATCATTGTCTTTGTTATATATCTTTAAAATCTTTTTATCAGGCCATTTGCACAACAGAATATTGTGAAGAGCAAGTAATCAAAATTATGTATTTTTGGTGACACTTTATTTTGAGTGGACATTTTTAGATCAAATAACTATTAATTTATTTAATTGTGAAGCAGCAGAGCACATTCAGTAGACTTAATAAACCCTAGTTATGGTTGGGATCAGGATGAGGGATAGAATTAAGTTACGGGTTGAGATTGAGGTTAAGGTTAGAATCAGGGTTAAGATTAGGTTCTGAGGTTAAAGTTAGCTGAATGGGTTTAAAGTCTCATCGCTGGTGTCTGATCCTTGAAATGTTCCGCTTGTGAGTAAACATGACTGTGATTGTATCCACACTTCTGATTCCTTGCAGATATTCTGTTAATAGGTTATAAATGATCAGTAAATGACCACTGAAATTGATATGGTGTGATGGTATGAAATTGGTATGATGGTTGTGATGCAGACATTGTAGCAATTATTGACACGTCTGTGTGTGTGTGGGTTCAGCACGCGTGTGTGTTTTGTGAGTGTATGCGTCTGTGTGTGTTGCGTGGGCGTGGCTTTAGATGTTTGTCTTGTTATCGTTACTTGTTTCACCTGTGTCTCGTCTACTCTGAGTGTATTTAAGCGTGTCTTGTTTGTCGCGTGTGTTGCCGTTGCTCGTTGTAAAGCCTGTGTTAAATAAATGTAAGCTTTGTTCTCCGTGCATTCGGCTATGCGATATTTAACGTTAAACATGTCTAAAATGATGCAGCTTGTTGGCAGATTTCAGACTTAGGAGCAAATAAATGTTTGAAGTAACCGTTTGTTTATATTTGTTATCGTGCTGCTATGTTTAGAGGTTAGTGTGACTTTATATAGCCAATTTACCTAACCTAGGTGTTTTTGGATAGCAGGGAAAACCCACAGTGATTGGGGAGAACATGGAAGCTCTACCCAAGTGAGTACAAGAACCCAAGTCCATTGCACTGAGAAGCATACACGATAACCACCAAGCCACTGTGCTACGTGTGCAGGGTATTAAAAAGGCTGTCTTAATTTATGATTATGACTTATTTTCATTAAGCTGAGATCACATTTAAGAAGTCATTCATGCAGAAATCTATGTAATTCAGAAGGGCTTACACATTTTTTTCCCCTGTAAACTGTGAGCTGACATTTTGATTGACATCAAATAAAAATGTCACCTAAACTGATCAGTGGCAGCCACAAGAACTTATAATGGGAAGGATGACATGGTAGAACATATTTCATGGCCAGAGAGATCCATATACTGAATGAATCTCCCTGAAGAATTTCACTGCTGTATGTGTAAAAGGGATTTTGTTCTTACATTTGATTTTATATAATCATAGTGACATTCACAATGCAGCTATGTGCTATACCAATTATAGATTACTGACATTTTTATGATATAACATTAAGAATATTCTGTACTATATTAATACTTGCTGTCTTCTCCAGTTTCTTCCGTTTAAACATTGTCTATTGTGCCTGTCTTAGCTGGGTCTTAGTTGTAAATGTTGTGTTTTGTCTTCATGGTTTAACTTCGTGTTTCGTGTTCTCCAACTTTAGGCTGACTCTGATTATTGGATTCACTTCAGTGAAAACCTTACTTCCACGTACTTGCCTTCTGGCTCCCCTTAGCCAACATTACTTTCCTCTTCTCTCTTTCCACTTGTTCCCTCGATGATGTAATATCATGGCTTCTCTTACCACTGCTGTGCTGACAACCCTCAGCTAATCCTTGCCTCACTGACTGACGTTCAAGTTTTCAATCGTACCTTGGCATGTCTGGCTAACATCTCATCGCGGATGGCAGTTCACCACCTGAAGGAAAATCGCAGCTCTACGCCTGGAATTAAATTCTCACTGTTCTTGACTTCCCTTCCGAGAACCTTCTGGTCACTCTGTCCGAGGACCTTTGAGTATAGGTGATTGTTCTTTGCTCATGTTACAAACCTGACTTGATCATGCCGGCTTTTTCTGTACATCATCCAGACAATTTGATTGTGTTTCTCCAAAGAGGCCACGCAGGTGTTCGCCTAGTCCCTTGTGCCCTCAAGGTGAAGGTCTCGCAGGTGCTTGCAAAGTCCCTCATGCCTTCAAGGGGACACTACCTCAGCTCATGCCTGGCTGCTCAGCCTACATGCACCACCCGCTACTGATCTAGAATACCACCGGCCTAGCTTATCTTCGACGGTCTGAAGTCCACCCACGTCACCCCATGCTCCCTTCACTGGCTTCCTGCAGCAACCCCTATCAGATTTAAAACCCTGATGCTTTCTTACAAAGCCGAGGGAGGTCCAGCCCCTCCCTACCTGACATCAATGGTCAAATTCTAAACTCACCTGGAGATCTTTGAGCTTGAAGCATGGTCTGCCTGACCGGCTGTTCCTCAAGATGGATGAAAGGCAAACATCAAGACTCTTCCATGTCCTCACATGCAGGTGGTGGAACAAACTTTCCCTGACTGTTCAAACAGCAGGGCCCCCCTACTGTCTTCAAACGCCTGACTGAAGACTCATCTCTTCCAAGAGTACTTTAATTATTAAACACTTATGAAGGATTTTACCTCTGTATTATATTACGCATCTTGGGGTCAGCACTCACTTAAGAATATTTTTACTCTCTCATCTATTTGTACCATTTACGGATGCATTTCCTGTCTGGATAAATAACACTTTTGTAAGCTGCTCTGGATAAGAGTACCCTCTATAAATGTTATATATAAAAATGTTCTCATCTTCCAAGCTCAGTAAGACAATACTCCAGCACAAATCGCAAAGTAAATACCAGCTATTTGCCATGGTTTTAGACTAAGACTGAATGAACGGAATATAGCTCAGTTTAGCATTGGCATGATCTAAGATCAGGGTTCCTAAAGTTTCTATGACACTTCATCAACAGGCCAAGTATAGCACCCTTTGTTTCAGGGGAGCAACACCAGTGAGGGTTTAATTCCAGTTGCTTTATTTTCTAGTTAATATCTCATTACAGTATTTTTTTTGTAGACTCCCACCCACCAAAATACAATAAAATAAAATGAACAAAGCCAACAGTACTGACATCACCTTGCGTCTTTAATAACTGTAAAACAAGAAAGCTATAAATATTTTCATTATATTCAGCTATAAAACAGTGTTTATGATGAAAAAGAAATACTGGGGAAATGTCTTTCTGTGTTTTGGATATGTACGCATATGTCAGGAAATGATAGCGTTACTGGATGTACACGACTTACTTAAAAAAACAAAACATAAAATTATTTCACCCCTAGAGGGCAGTCTGCAATTGGTGCATGTTGTCCTGAAGATATCGTTTAATGACAAACAAAAGCAAAGAAATTCTGTGTAGTTGGCAGTTCAGACCAGCTTTTTAGTGGAGGCTAAACCTAATCCCGTGAGAATTAGCAAAGCAGACTGAATTATTACTGAATACTGAAATGCTAAGTAGGGGGAATGTATCTGTCTGGAAGGACTTATGGATGCTGTGTAAAAAATAGGGACCAGAAGAAAAAAGGAGGTAATTCCGTGAAATAAATGTTGAAGCAGATGCCTTTTGCTTATGTAAATATTACTCTGTTACAACTGTTAACTACAGAGCCCAACATAACCACCATAATGCATGTAGACTATAAGCCAGTCACTCTAAGGCACATGCTAATGCTTCTAGAAAATATAATATACAAATATTATATAAAATGCATATATAAAGCCTATAGAAACATAATATAATGTGGACAGAAAATATATTATTACTCTATTATTATACTGGTGGTAAATACATATTAGGCTACTCTGTGGATTGTCATATAGACAGACATACAGTACGGACGCACGCACGGACGCACGCACGCACACACGCTGGCTTCTACACTAGTAATATTCAAACCAGTCAATAGTCAGGGTAGTTTGAAAAAAATTTTGGCTGCTGCAATTTCTGTGTAAAACAACTCCAGCTGATCTGTAGGTGAAACCACACAAACATAAGAGAGGTTAAAGAAGAATAACCAAACAAGGTTAAGGTATCAGGGAAGCCCCAAACACTCAAATACCAGTTCACTGTATACAAGAACAACAACCCTAGAGGCAGATGCGTACTGATGCATTAAGCCTTCAGGGGGAGAAGTTGCAGGAGTAGAACACCAAGTAGTAGCACACCAGGTTTCACTCCTGTGATTCACATTCACACCAGGTTTCACTCCTGTGATTCACATTCACACCAGGTTTCACTCCTGTGACACACACCAGATTCACACCAGGTTCTACTTCCATCAAACACATTCACACCAGGTTCCACTTACGTCAAACAGATTCACACCAGGTTCCACTCTTGCCAGTGAATCACTGCAAAATGATGCTGCAGTGGCCAATTATTTGCCCAAACCAAATGTCTGAAGACAAGCAGGTGTTACCTGGTCAGAATCTTTAATCCCAACCTGGATCTGTAATTCCCTCTGTTGATCTAAACAATCCTGCAGATTGCACATCTGTTTATTATGACATCATACCCTCTTTCAAGGGGAATCTTTTATTAAGACAATGCACCAAGCCACAAATCATCCATCATCTCAACATGATCCCATCAGTGTGACAATGTCTACCATTTACTCCAGTGGCGCACAGCCCCCACATATCCATCCAGTGAGGCACCTTTAACGTAGGCTGGTGCAATTCATAGCATTACAGAAGAAATGCATGAATTCAGAATCTTCACTGTTAAAACAGCATGGACCAAAATCCCCAAGGAATAATCCCAGGACGTTACAGAATCAATGCCATGAAAAATTCAGACTGCTCAGGAAACCAAAGAGGGTGCTGGTGAGTACTACATACGTGTAAAGACATACGTGAGTACTACATACGTGTAAAGACATTGGCAAATTAGCGTCTATGTCTGTATCTATATTTTACTCTTGAGGATGAACATTGTACTTTCCTTAAAAGTATTATTGCGTTTAAGAGCTATTTAATATCTCTGGTGCTTGGAATTAAATGTGGTCAATTCACCTCATTATGAGACTACACTGAGCACTGTATAAAGAGTATTCGGGGGGGGGGGGGGGGGGGGGGGGGGGGGGGGGGGGGGGGGGGGG
>JAOXYF010000023.1:6065452-6078263 GCA_028565775.1 Sternarchorhynchus goeldii
CCCCCGCCCCACACACACACACACACACACATGCGCTAGCACACACATTCTGCATTCCGCAACACAGTAAGATTCGCTGTATATTTGTCCTGCCGGGTCATGATAATTAGCTTTTGCCAATACTTCAGTATCTGCCTTGACTTCTGATATCTGCTAAAACATTTTCTAACAGGTCAGGTGGGTGTGATGACATAAGTCTTCTCTATTTCATAAGCCTTGCTGCATGACATAGGAAAGTTATCAAATAAAATATGCTCAATACTATATATAGCCAAGTCACATTTATTTTTATATAACCATGGTTGACCAGTTTGCTTTGTATACCCTAAAAGGATAAAAATGTCAATTCAGACACACAAAGGTAATGTCAGTTCAGACACACATAAATAAGGTAAATACATTTAAAAGCAAAAAAAAGGAAAGGTAATATAATATTTTAAGTTCAAAACATTGCACTTTAAATTCAAAACACTGCACTGCAATCAAAATATAAACATAGTCAAGTGGGCTCATATGCCAGGGAGGAAGAGTATGTTTTTAATAGAGATGTAAAAACAGTGAGAGTGGGAGTGGATTGCATGAGCAGAGATAAATCCCTCCACAGCCTGGGAGGATCCACAGAGTAGGTGTCATCTCCTTTCATGTCTGTGCACCATCATGGAGCAGATGAGTAGCTGATCAGAAGATGTAAGAGGAGGCTTCGGGCTGGTGCTAATCCAGGAGGAGCTTTCAAAACAAACCAAAGAACCTTGTTTCCTCTTCCAAGAACCAGTGAGGAACCTGACTTCAGAATTTTGTACTAACTGCAGATGAGTTAAATGTGACTGTGTAACCCCAATATACAGCGAGTCAAAGGGTTCAAGGCAGAACAAAATGAATGCATGACTGCCTGGTTCAAGGTTTGACACCAAGGTCTCTATAGATGTAGAAGTAGTAAAACTTACTTTTACAGTTGATGAATGACCTCCGTCAGGAAAAGTTCAGTTTCTCTGGAAACCTTGTCTGTACTGCAATTATTACTATTTCTACATCATTAACTACAGTACAGTGCAGTACTCTGACTGATTTAATTTTAATATTTACAATTAGAGTATATCTCAGGAGAGCTAGAACATCTAGACAAATGTGATTTCAACAATTACAATAAGAAAATGTTTCCACACGTTGTTAACCTGATAAGATTTTTAATTAATTACAACAATAACAACAATAACAATAATAATAAGTATTATTATTAAGAAGTGGTAGAAATATTAATTAAATAATTCGTTGATTAATTAATTACATTTATTTCCATTGAAATATTCTGCTGGATTGAGCAAATACTGCACCTCAGTAATTAATGGCCTAAATTTACCTCTTACATAATGCATTTCTGAATGCAATTCAACACTGGATCTGGAGCGTCTCAGTGAATTTGTCTATGTCTGCTATCTCATCTCCAGTCCTTTTATAATTTAGCAATATTTGATGCTTGTGGTCCAAAGGGACGGAACTGTTCAAAATGAAGACTAGTTGTAGGTTTTGAAGTGGTATGTGTCAGGCTAATCAGGAACCAAAATAAACCCACAGCCGTGCATCTTCAGAACCAGCTCTTGTAGACGTGAGCAGGGTTGGACGATAAGCAGCTAGGGTGCTGTGGGGCGACGCTCGATCCCGTAAGAAGATGCTCAGCATAAGAGGTGGAGAGCGGTGAAATAATTAGGCTGTTGTATTGATTTTGTTGCACTCAAGGTATATCTGCATACAGTTTCATCTGAAGCTTTTGAACTACAATGGCCTATTTGATGTTCGCTAGTGTGTGTGCGTGTGTGTGTGTGTGTGTGTGCGTGTGTGTGTGTGTGTGTGTGTGTGTGTGTGTGTGTGTGTGTTATGCCTCTGTATCATTAGTGCAGGGTTAATGCAGGGCGAATGTTGTTGGGCTGCTATATAATTGCTGTAGCTTCACACTGCCGACAGTTCTGGATGTAAATGGGAATGTTCTGGTTTTGTTGCTGTGCCGCCTTAACACCATATATCTAAATCTTGGGATTAGGAGTATTTAAACAATTTAGGGATAAGAATAGTCCCGCCTATCATATCCTCTGTTAAGGATTAGGCTAGTCCCACCTAACACATCCTCTGTTACGGATTAGGATAGCCCGGCCTAACGCAGCCTCAGTTAAGGATTATGTTAAACCAATCCTAAAACAGCCTTGATTAGGGATTAAACTAGTCCAGTATGTTATAATTTGCCTGTGTGCTTGGGTGAGGTGTGTGAGTGTGTGAGGGGCAGGGTGAACATGCTTAAACCTCCACGGCAGGCCTAGCTGTGCAAGTGACACAAGGAAACAGAGAAAATAATGGCCAGAGATTCTTCAATTTAGCTTCTTATTGATTTCTTCCCTATTTCTATCAGGCATCCTTTTCTTTTCCTCCCCTTAGACCAGGGAAACTCACAACGTGCTGAATGTTTTATGCTGAAGTGTGAACGAGAACAAGAGGCCGAGACATAGGGAGAATGAGAAAGAGAATAGAAAGAGAAACAGGACTTAGATTTTCTGCTCAGAGAAGAAAGAGAGGATGATGATGCTTCTAGAAGAGAGCATGAAGATCTTTCTAGAAGAAAAGAGAGGACAAAGATCCTTCTAGGTGGTTTTATCTCTCTTTCTTCCCTAGAGAGACCCAGCAGTAGATGTGTTTCCAACCTGTGATGATGCCCTAACTGCTTTAGTCATGTTTGGGTCAAAAGTTTTCACAAGAACAGATGCACTTTTATAAATGTATGAGGGAACCTGCCAGTACTGGTGATAAAAGATAAAAGACAATAGGTTTGATTTAAAAACACAACCATCCAATAACCACTATAGCCATTTCATTATGCAGAATGTGAGTCATGGCAATAACTTCAAAATGGATCTCTAGCATTTTTATTTATATTTATTCACCCCTCCCACAAAACATATCTAGAGAGCTGGTCAGATGTTCTTCTATAACCATAGAACTGTAGTGAACCAAAGACAAAATAGGCTTTCAGTACACTCTGATTACAGTTGCTTATCTAGAATGGGATGGAAAGTCAGTGTAAGAAATGTTTTTTTTTTTCTCCCTCTTGTAATGTTTAAAGGGCTGGGAGTAAATTAAAAACGAAGTGTCTTTTAGATTTAATCCGTCTAGGTGGCTAAGCTATACCTAAGTTTAGCTATAGCTAAAAATGTATGACATTGTTTTTAGTTATATGTTTGCTTCAAATTGAGTTATATCAAATTAACTAGTTGTAGATATTATCAGTTAAGGCACAGAGAAACAAAGATTACCAATGACAGTAGACCTAGGTTTGAAAGGACCAGTGTGACTGAGGGAATATTGACAATAGGCTGTTTCACGTTTGCCTTTTCAAAATGTATTCTAAATGTATTACGAATAAATTACTGTTTTTTAATTTATATTTTGTAATACATTTAGGACAGAATATCCATTACTCAGCCATCAGTAATATCATGTTGGTTTGTATGTATGTGTGTGTGTGTGTGTGTGTGTGTGTGTGTGTGTGTGTGTGTGTGTGTGTGTGTGTGAGACAATGAGAGCCTTGCAGACACACTTTGGTACAAAAGGCAAGGAGTGTGTATGTGTGTGTATCAGATTTTTTGGTGATACAGTGCACAGTAATAAACAGACCCCATGGTTCTGTCTTTTGGGGGTGTGTCTGGCTGTGATACAGAACCCCCCCCGTAATCATCCCCGCTCGCTCGTTTGTCAGTGTGTTCACCTCTGCACAGACGTCCCGCAAGTATGTCTCTGCGAAACAGGTTGAAGCACGAAGGGTTTGCACCATCTCTTTTCGCACACACACACACACACACACACACACTCTTCTCTCTGTTTGATAGGTCACTGTCACAGCTTCTGTGTATATCAAGGATAGGTATATTTACACAGGTCGAAAAAGTTTTATGTATGAAGTGCTCAGATGCTCGTACTTTGTTCTGTTAGTCAAGTTTAAGGTTTTATCTCGACATTTTTCTCTCATTAGTCTCACAGTCTCTGTCTTGTTGCAGCTCTTTGACTCAGTGTTATTCAGTCAGACTATTTTCTCTGTGTGCTAGATGTACTGTGTGTGTGTGTGTGTGTGTGTGTGTGTGTGTGTGTGTGTGTGTGTGTGTGTGTGTGTGTGTGTGTGTGTGTGTGTGCGTGGAGGGGGGGGGATTGACTCAGGAAGATACTGGTTTTAAGTAATTGAGTCTCACTAAACTCGAGGCTGCCCTCCATCACATAGCAGGTGTAGTGATTCAGGCAGATTGAGTTCAGTATCGTGTGTAGTTTTGCATTGGCAAACATAATATTGTTTTGGGGTTTTTTTGCCGTTACGTCATTTTAAAAAAGCAAGACGAGAAGCTTGACCTCACATTTGCTTCGAAGCGCAGCTTGATTTAATGAGTTTGTTTGGGAGCAGCATTATTCAAGCACATTTTAGCAGACACTTATCTCACCCACTCGGACAGTTCTTCCAGCAATCCACCTCTAGTTCATGTCCTCCCACTCCACGCTGTCCGCCGCTACCTCTGCATGCTATCCAGAATTAATCATAGTAATAATCGCTGTGATATGCAAACTTGTGAATGTTATTGCTCCAGTTGATCATTTTCCCCAGTACTACATAAAGGAGAGCAAATCAGCTGGTCTGACAGCATGTGCTTATTCAAACATACTGCTAGCCTAGCTAGCAGCTTTTTCATGCTTATTGAATGAGCGAATGTTATAAATGTTGAATCTGAGAAAGTTTTCTTAAATGGGAAGCTGGACTACACTGCGGAGGTCCCCGCCCTGCAGGTTTCATGGCTGGGCTAGCCGGCCTGATTAGCAGCAGCTTTGTTTCTATGACTTTGTGGCAATGCAGGGTTTGATGTCTGTAAGTCCTCGCTCTCTCGCCTCTGTGGAGGTGTGTCTGTCTCTGTGGGGAATTCCTAAAGCCACTCCAACTCCACCCCCCTATACCTATACCACCCCCACCACACACACACACACACACACATCTTTTCTATCTACTATAGTCTTTTCTCTTTATCTTCTCCTCTCTTGGACATAGCGCAGTGAGCTTGACTGACTGGTGCAGAGTCCACCACTTGCTCCCTTAGTGGCTTAATCTGTCTGTATTGGACTCTTGTTCCGTCTATCTCTCTCTCTCTCTCTCTCTCTCTCTCTCTCTCTCTCTCCCTCTCTCTCTCTCTCCATGGGTCTCTAGGGAAGCTGTGCTCACAGTGGTCAGCTGAAGGACATGGCACAGTACTTTGGTTTTTCTTTTTTTATTTGTAAGTGTGTGCGTGTGTGTTTCAGAGAGAGAGAGAGGGAGAGAGAGAGAATAAATGAGAAAAAATAAGAGATCACTATATAATGTACAACTCTGGGGTTCCGCAGTGTTGTAGTGGTGTCTGAAGACATAGTGTGGGACATCTAGTCCACTACAACAATCCCACAATACATCACAATAAACAGTGGACAAACAATGTTGTCTAGCAGGCAAGAAATATCCACGATGCACCGTGTTGTTTGGTTTGAGGATTCACACTGAGGAGGATGAAGGGCTGATGGCATCTTCAGACACCTCAAAGGCCTGTTACAAATATGAGCAGGTTAACTGAAGAACTGTTTTTCGAAGGTCTTTCTGTAATCACATAGGTTGAGTTTATCACTATCTAGATTTGATAGCTTTCAGGTCAAATTTTTTTATGTTCAAATCTATCCAGCTGGTTGTTCACATTACTTCAGGGACTGATGACTGATGTGAAACTGTATATGCAACACTTTATCTTGTGCACCTGTCATGTTGTCCGACTTATTGCAGTGGACTGTGGTACGACATCCAGATTGTTTATCTGTTGCCAAATGGTAATGAACTAACACACCTAACAAAAGTCCAACATTGTTCACTACCTTGGCGAATTCTGTTCCTTATAATAGCACTCTGTAGTGATCCAGATTTCTGCATGTAGGGGATAGGGAATAGGGCATGTAGGGGATAGGGAGTAGGGCATGTAGGGGATAGGGAGTAGGGCATGTAGAGGATAGGGAGTAGGGCATGTAGAGCATGTAGGGGATAGGGAGCAGTTTTGGAAACAGGTCTAGGCACAATATTAGAATGTACTCTGCTGGAGGTGCATCTGGACACATCAAGCTGGTAGACCACATTTGCCTGATTAGTCTGCAGTAAAGGACAAGATTGGATTTGTACAAAAATATCATTTAGTCATTTGGTTTTTCTTACATGTCAGCTGTGCATAAAAGGACACAAGTCACATGACATTACTCCTCACTATAAATAATAAACCAATGTTTTTAGTTTCAGTCGCAAGGTTTTCTCCTTTCTTTTTCTCTAGGCACAGATTTTTCATTGTCTTAAAGGTTTATTTATTGATTGATATATTTTTATTCTGAGGGTTTTTCCATCATCTCGTAGTTGATATATGAGTTGATATCAATGCTTCTAGTGATTATATTACTGGAAGTGAGCTATTGAGCAATGGAAAACATATGTGTGCATTTGTGTGTGTGTGTGCGCGTGTGTGTGCGCATGAGTGTGTTTGTGTGTGTGTCACCTTCTGTTCAAAGAAGACACTTTTAACATTTTTATTTATTAACTGTTTATTTATTTATTTATTTATTCGGGTATTTTGATTTTTTGAAAGTTGAAAAATGGACAATTTTGATGTGTGTTTATTTCATGAGCATGAAAAGAGAGTTCAGGTGTGTGTGTGTGTGTGTGTGTGTGTGTGTGTGTGTGTGTGTGAGAGAGAGAGAGAGTAATGGTGTGAGTTGCTGAACACTGTACTGTCCTCTCTTGTATAGCTGACACTCATTATCTGTGTCTCCACTGGGAGTTTTGAGTCTTCTCTAACTGAGGGCAGAGGACATCCTGTATCACATCCCACGTGCCGTTCCAGGATCTTGCTATAATCATTTTTGTCTTGATTGAACTTGGATCCATTTTTATTTTTAGTGTCTAGTACTGGCAGGAAATATCACAATCTGTGCAATTGAAGCACATGAATTTATGCCGAGGAAGTGTACGTTATCCCCAGGACTGGGTCGAACCTTTGAAATAATTACCGTTAAAACGACAGTTCTCTGAAATTCCACTTCCTGTTACACGTGTAAACTAGACGCGTTACCTCGCATTTCAGCACCTCTGTCGTGACAGCTGCTTGGCCTTCAGTGTTTTAGCTCTGCCTGCATCTCTTCAATCTCCTCGTTAATTTCACTTTAAGCCGATGCCCAATTAATTCATATGGACTTCAATTAACAGTCGGTTACGGCGGCACACAAAAAGAAGTCTAATGAATTACCCTCGCATCCATACAGGGCCACGTTCCCAGGCTAAGTGAGGTTAATTACAGTAATATAACCAGCAAGGTAAAGGAAACGGTGACCATGGCGATTAAGACACTCTGCGCTCGGCGTGCGGCGTTCTCAATCCGTCACGCGCTCACTTCTCTCATTTGCTTCGCTGTTTGAACAGTGGACGTCATCTGCTGACGGCAACGCTGTGCGTGCATTAGTTTGTGTATTAGCGTTATTAGTCATTTATGTTATTAGCGTTTATTAAAAAGGAAAGCATGTTGAAGGTGCTTGATAACGAACTGACAAATTCTGACAAACTGATAAATATGCACGTGCGTGCAAGGGATATGCGCGATCTTTTTTCAGACTTAAAATAAACATTGATCATGCAATGAAATAAACAAATAGACAACAAAGAATATGCAAATAAGTAATCCAGTTTACTATAAAACTCTGAGCTATGACCTCAGTTTGCCAACATACACCTATGGCGTCGTTGCTAGGATTTCATCTGTGTTGGTGTCTATCCAGAATAAACCCAAACACAATTTCTATGGAAAAAATAACCATACGGAATTTCTTACATTTACTAAAGAAAATGAATGTGCTGACACATCACTTCAGTATAGCATCACTGTTATCGACTCTTCCATCTTTGGCAATATTGCTGTAATTTTTCTGCTGAACTGTACGAAGATTAGAAAACAGTCTGAAATGTTCCTCTGCATTATTGATTGTTACTGGGGCTGAGTTATGAAGTTGCCATGGCGAAACTCCGATTTCAACCGGCCTAATTTAATCGTATTGTATAATAACCGCCACTGAGGTTGTGGCTAAAGCACCTGACCGCTCCACAAAGGGCCTCTTCAGCACATTCTCCTTAGCATGTTGGCTGACCAAACAATAACCGGCCTTTTTTTTTTCAACTGTGATCTACTGTAATTCATCCAATCGGAGCGGTTTTATCAGAAGATGAGGCTGCAGGCTGATTGGATCTGATGTGAAGCCTTCACCTTTATTAAACTTCTGTTTTTGAATGGATTGGAGCACAGGATACTGTAGTGAGTCTTATTGACAAACTTGCTTTGGTTTGGCCTCCATTTGTAGACTAGGCTTTATCTGACTCTCGCATTCTCTCTCCTGACCATCTCCTCTCTGAAGCTAAAGGAAAGGCCTGCTTGTTGGGTTGGCCATCCATTTCAAATCTTCAGGAGAGTCTCTTTTTTGGTAAAACTCATCCTAAGAAACAAGGAATAAATTACCATAATTTTGAGTCTTCCATTTTGTGTCAGTATAATCTTCCTGGCTCTGAAATGCCAGTGTGTTACCCTGTTTTAGTGCCCCTGTTTTAACTTATGAACAGAGTGTTTGAACTGCATGTATTTAAAATACATCTGTAACTTTTATTGGTTCAGAAGAGATGGGGTGTATATCCAGGTGTATAGGATTCTATATCTGATTTGTTTTTTATTTGAATTACTAAAATACTTTATAAGAGAGATTTCCTAAAAATGTACATATTCGTCACATTCTATAAGACTAACAATTCATGATTTACAGTGATCTCAGCCTAAACTTCAAACTGGCCCATACTAATCACATGACATGAGGTGTGAAAAACAGTTCACATTGATAAAGTGTTATGAATTTTATGACTTTATCTAGTCAGTATTATCCCAATATTCCTGTCACTTAGCATAGCTTTCACAGGACCTTTTCAAGAAGTGATTTTTTAAAACTACAACAGAGCATTGAGACTTTATAATCAACTCATGTTACTCTTGAACAAACGCCTCTGTCATGAAAGGAAGAACAGCATCCAGCCAGCTGTAGTCACTGCATCTTCCTGGTTCAGCTCAGCCTGAAAACTTTGTTTGAACTGCCTGCCTGCTGTGTGTGGAAGAGGAGATTTACACAAGCGCTTGACAGAGTGACGTAATGATATTAGCTTGTACAGCATCTCCAGGGACACCCAGATCCAAATCAGTCCTACACAGACTGCCGAAGCGGGACTGTTTAGCCTGTAGTCAGCAAAATGCTTTGAAATTTCACAACGCATTTTGCTGTAATTGAATTACAAACATGAATCTTAATTCAATGAAAAATGTAACAACCAGTGATTACAAAATCCAGGGCTGGAAATTTGATTTGAGTTAAAGCCCTCAAGTTTACAGGTTTACAGGAATGGGTAGGGTACTCCAAACATCTTAAGTATGATGATTAAATACTTTAAAGCTACAGAAGATTAATATTATTCAGTACTGCAACATCAAACTGCTTGAAAATGAAATGATTAAGTATAAATCTTTATTAATATACACATTTCTTATTGTAAGCATCAAATTTATATTCAAGAGAACAAAGTGTGTATGTTGATAAATTATACAATGCTCTTACTGGCTTCTGTACCAATAGCCTAGAGCTGTTGATCCATCAATCCAGTGTTAATGGGTAGAGCCGTATTGGATCAGAGCAAATGTTATCTTAGATTATAGGCTTAATGATGAGTAATTACCCAAAAGACATTGCATTTCACTCAGTCATTTGAAGAGATCTGCAAATCATTTTCAGCCTTTAGATCTTAACACAAGCCATGATACAATGCCTTTATAATCAGCGCGTGTGCTGATAGGAACACATTTCTAACAGTGGCAAATTATGCCGGTGTACTTAAACAGAATGAAAGACACGACGATGTTTTTTCTTTGTTTTTTTTTTGACAGATTGTAAGAACTGTTTGTTTTCTAACCTGGATTCCTCCGCAGGTTTGCCTGATTGCCTGTGCGTTCATGAGAGCGTGGGTGTGTGTGTGTGTGTGTGTGCATTTAGGGAATGTGGTGGGTGAAGGCTTATAAATTGTGAATTCATGAGGTGAGAGTAGGAATACCCTTTTGTCTGCGGCTCCATTTACTTTCCTTTCCCCTCGCTACACGATTGTATGACCCATCAGATATGAAGCACACCTTATGTATGACACAGCATTCACTGCGACTGTATTTTTCTATTCTGTTCTCTTTAGAAGGAAGATGTCAACCATCAGTCAAAATGTTTTTTTTTACAGAGCAGGTGAGTGTCAGTGAAGGCCAGGATAGTAGCGAAGTAGTTTGTTTCTCTCTCTTTTTCATTCTATTTCTCTTTCTGTCACTCTCTCTCTCTCTCTCTCTCTTTCTCTTTCTCTCAAGCTATACTATAACTACAAAATATACAGCAAGTGGATTCTTCATAAAATCTCAGTGGAATTTATAATGGAGATAAATGCAGAAGTGGGGAAGGCTAGCAGTTGTTGGTGGTTGTGAGAGTAGGATTGGATGAGTCTGTGTGAGTGCCCAGCCAGACCAGCTTATTGCTCCATGTCACCCAAGGAGTGATAAATGTGCTCCAACATCAATAGAGTGGGAGGAATGGACTGGACTCCTCACTCCACCATCTTGACTGTGTTTGTGTGTGTGTGTGTGTGTGTGTGTGTGTGTGTGTTTTTCCCCCATAGTAACCAACCTCTCTCTCTCAATCTCAATATTAAAATGTCTACTTTTGTTTTATGTGGGTTGGCACAGTGCTCCCAAAGTCACCTGCAGCATAAATCTATGTTTAGGAAAGGACAGCATTATCATGTTATATTATGGTTGCAGTGTTTGTGTGTGTGTGTGTGTGTGTGTGTGTGTATGTGTGTGTTTGGATGGGTGTGCGTGCATGTGTGAGTGTGTGTGTGTACACATGCATGCGTGCGTGCGTGTATATGTGTGCGCGCGTGCGTGTGTGTCTCCGTGTGAGTGTGTGTGTGTGTGTGTGTGTGTGTGTAATGTCTGGCTTCATTCTAGGGGTTAAGGTGCAGTGTGCAGTGTGTCCTGCCTACTGAGCTGCTCTAGTAGATCTCATCTCCTGCTTTTGGAGGGAGTGACATTAAAGTGACATTAAAAGAGTGTGTCGAAGAACCTTAGCTTAAGACGCACAGCTGTAATCAGGGATTTCTGGGAAATAAAGTGGAAATTAATATTCTGCACCTCCAACAGAACACATTGGGGGCAACAGAACACACTGGGGGATGCAGTAACCAAAACAATACAATAATGTAAATGTAAAAGTGACAAATGGATATTGATGGAAAAATATAAACTAGTTACAGATAAAACCAGTTCTTTTTCATTCACACTGCGAACTGATGCAGTTTTCAGGATGTTGTGATATTATCACCTAAACAAGGTGTAAAAGCAATTCTTCTTTAAAGAAAACAACATACATATTTGATGATATTTGATATTTTGTAATCCAGCACAGACTGAGTTAAACTTTTATTTTTTAAAAATTGGTGCAGGCAGCGGAAATGATGTCACAAAGGCACTCGGGATCCAAGGTGTGCATTTAGGTTATAAGCTGGAGTCTGTGCTGTGGATGTACTGTCATTTGTAGAAAGCATTTCTGTACATGTATGTGAAAGTGTTTGTTTATTTGAGTGTGTGTGAGAGAAACTGTGAAGTGGGAGAGAAGCTGAGCAGGCTGTTAAGTGTGTGTGCGCATGTATGTGTGTGTGTGTGTGTGTGCGTGTGTGTGTGTGTGTGTGTGTGTGTGTGTGTGTGAGTGTGCGTGTTTCTGAATACATGTTGAAGATCGATCAGTCATAGGCTAAAGTTCATAGCAGGTCAGCCACACACAGCTGTGTGTTTGCATGATTCCGAGGAAGGAATTAAATTCTCTGTGAATACTTATGTTAAAAGTACTGAAAAATTCCCAAAGACAGAACAGAACACCAAAACATCAAATGGTGATGCAAAATACCGGTATCAGGGCATGTCTGTCTGAAAAGTTTAACTCTCCCTTCGATCTCCCCTCGTCGCAGTCATTTTGTACTGGGATCTCACACCACAGAGTACAAGACAAGGCACAGAATGGCCACTTCCTGTCTCCAAGGCCTCAGTGAAGCCAACCACGTGTACCGTCTATCACTGTGCGTGTGGGTAACGGACCACCCGGAGGGTGTGTGTGTGTGTGTGTGTGTGTATGTGTCATAAGACGTCTATCCCACGCTGAGAGATGGTTGATGGAAGAACCGCAGGCCTGAAATACGGCAGCCGTTCTCCTGTTTAATGTCGCAGAGTTTTAGCTGGAGTTCTTTTAGGCTGTCGGGATCCGGATCAGAACGGTATTCAGGTTGGTGACCCGACTACATCAGCAAGCGCTTCACTGTCCGCCAGTGCCGCAGTATTTGTCTGGGTAACTGCTCCACGGCCTCCTCTCTGCAGTTCTTCCCTCCCCAGTCTTCCACTTGTCTGTCAGTCCATCAACCGCACCCCCCCCCCCCGCCCTCATCCCCACCCCTCCCACACTTTCACAGGAAAAACCACTTCAGCACTTTATGGACCTCAGGATGAGCTTTTATTGATCACGGCTTGTTCATTACGCATCGAGGAGGAGGAAGGAGGAGGAAGAGAATGAAAATAGAAGCAACGGGTTTCTTATTCAAGAGACTGACACACAGCGGCCCCTCCCCACAAACCCCGCC
>JAOXYF010000023.1:6103998-6119406 GCA_028565775.1 Sternarchorhynchus goeldii
GCCTCCCCGTGAGCAAACCTGCAGCCGGTTTTTGCCTACTCCTCACACTCTCTGCTATGTTTGGCCAAGCCTGGCACCCTAAAACACGCACAGAATCAGGCGAGGGCAGGCAGAATTTCTGCACTTGAATACACGCCGAACAGGGGCCCATGAAAGTAAACCGCCTTCGTCTTTGCGTGATCCTGCAGTGGGCCAACGCCCGCTGGAAGAACGGCACAGGGAAGGCCGTTCTGTTTCTCCACGCAGGCGACTCTGCTGGTCTGGCCGCGTGGTCTCAGGACACATACTGGCCAGACAGAGCGGTCACTCTATGTTTTGTTGCATTTGATCCCACATGACACCAGCTGGATCGCACGGGCCTGCCGTTTCAGCTCGACGGCTCCCTCGGTTCGCGCTGTGGCTCTCAAGCGCTTCAAATCTTCCCACATAAGGTTGTTTTTTTGTTTTTTTTAACCAAGCAAGGAAATATTGCGGTCTTTTTTCCCCGCTTTATGCATTTTCTAAGCGGGAATGATGATATCAATGATGAATAATGTTTTCCTTTGTTCTTGTCGGAGGAGCGCGGCCCTTCCTTGGAATGTGGTTTGGGAAGAGAAGAATGAAAGGACTGGGATCAGAATTGAGAGGACAGCAGAAAGAAGGAACAATGAGAAAAGAAAAGATATTGATTTCCACCTTAAAAAGGCAATCTCCACAGCTCAAGTGCTCTGACTGGTACTGTGTGTGTGTGTGTGTGTGTGTGTGTGTGTGTGTGTGAGAGAGAGAGAGAGAGAGAGAGAGTGACAGGAAAAGGGAGTGAGAGAATGTGTTACAAGAATATCAGTAGTAACTCCCTCACACCTGGCTACAACACAAGATACTACATAACTACATTTTTTTCCTTGTCTTTCAAACGCTGTGCAACAAATCTGAGAGTGAGAGTTCTGCAAGACTCTCAGTAACGAAACCAGCCTGTAATATAATACATAATAATCTTCAGCGACACCTAAGGAGCTGCACCAGTGGAGAACACTAACAACTTTGGGCTACTAAAATAACTTGCGTTTTAATTGAACTTTTGAGTGGTTTGATAAAGCTGTTAAGATGTTATTACTGTATGTATTAAGCATAACATGATCATCATAGCCACAAAAAGGACAAAAATATGATAAATTTAGCAAACAGACACATATGACTAATAAATATCATAGTCTGGCACTATATACAATAAGATTCAATACTCTAAATAAGATTCACTCTAAATGTTCTACTAATATCTGTTTTGATTCATCAGCTTTGAAAAAGGAAATGTTTCAATAAATTATATTTGAAATCATAATAAATATTGTAACTAAAATACATTAAGCATATCATATGTAAATACAATATTTATGCATTTCAATATTATTTCAATATTAAGCTAAGAAAAGATGTCTTCATTTTAAATAATAAATTTGTGAGAGAAATAACTGAGAAAAAATCTGCAGTGTATTGTGCTATTGCTAAATTATGAAATGGATTGATCATTTTGGAACCGGCAGTTTCCGCTGTCACCAATGTGAGTCACAGCACTAAAGAACACCCCAATGTGAGTCACAGCACTAAAGAACACCCCAATGTGAGTCACAGCACTAAAGAACACCCCTAAATGCACCAGTGTGAGCTACAGCACTAAAGAACTTCTCAAACTGGAACAGTGTGAGTCACAGCACTAAAGAACATGCCTAACTGGACCACTGTGAGTCACAGCACTAAAGAACATCCCTAACTGGACCACTGTGAGTCACAGCACTAAAGAACATCCCTAACTGCACCAGTATGCAACCTCTAGAATCTAACCCTCTGGAATTTAACCTTCATCAAGTACCAGAGAGAGCATGGGCACGCAGGAGGAGTAATGTATTCACACGCCAGCAAATGACCTGTGAGGATCACCACTGCAGCCCTCAGAAGCCAGTACTCATTCATTTCACCTCCTTTCTAAAGGAGCATGGGGAGCACCACATCTCTGTATGCTTCTTATGGCCATTCATAGCATTTCATTATTTATTTATTTAGGCATCACTCATAGCACAAATTATTATTATTATTATTGTTGTTGTTGTTGTTACTAGGCTTTGTTGCTTTTATAATTTAATATAAATCTGTCCTGTGAAAATTCTGAAGAGTTATAGTTTTTTCGTTGCATTTACTTCTTGGCACCAAAAGAAAAAAGCCTCTCTCTAATTACGATCCTGGTTAAAAGTGCACCAGTTCTGACTCGTGCATAAAGAAGTAACAGATAATAATCCTAATGTCTGAATCCAAAGTGAACTGTATTAGTGTGTAACATTGTTGGCCTCCAAAACTACAGGTGGCATTTTATTAGCAACAAACTGAAGCATTACGTTTAAAAAAAGAAAAGTTTAGATACAACTATAATTATATCAACTACAGTACTAAACATCCCACAATGTTAAATGTAGATTTACAGTAGGTTAAGTAAGGTGGTGTGAAATATTTAAATGTGTTCCTACAGCCACTGGAATTAACTGGGCAAAATTGATCCTTAGGCTGTGAAGGCCTAACATAAAGTTTATGTCGTTCATTTAGTCCAAGGATTTACACAGACAGCCCGTTCTCGATGGTCTAGTGGGGCAGCAATTTTTCTTTAAGACTCTGTCCCCTTTGGTTGGTTTTAACACAACTGCCTGATATGCTGTGCCTACTTTAAATGGTACAACATTTTGAAAACCCGCTGCTAGTGTTGGCAGATAATTGGCTAAGACGAAGGAAGACGCGTTTGCGTCTGCATGTGGGCACACGCCCGTCCACGCGGATGTTTAAATGCCCTGTCTTTCAGAGAGAGAGAGTGTTGGGAGAGAGAGAGAGAGAGAGAGAGAGAGAGAGAGAGAGAGAGAGAGAATAAAGGGCAGAGATACAGCCTTGACAGCATTGACACTGGGCCAGAGTAGCGGTTAATAATACCCCACACTGGACAGAGAGAGAGAGATACGGGAGACATGTTAACGACAGCCACTGGTGACCACTGGTACTCCTGGTAATAAGTTACTATTGATCCGATGTTCATATCAACGTAAAGCAGGAAATATTAAACTGTTTCAGTTGTGAATAATAATTCGAATGAATAAGAATAACAATAAGAATTCAAATGAAGCTTTTGTGTTCATATTAACACTATTAAAGCAACAATTATAAACCTGTTCCAGCTGCACGTAACATAGTGGCAGAATAATGCATGTTTTCCAGTTTCATATTGACTGAGTGTATTGCTTTCTCATCCAATTCTAAATTTGATCAGAGTTCACTACATTGTATTCTGTGTACAAGGCTATTTTTTAATCTATTCAAGTGTTTGTTAGTGTGTGTGTGTGTGTGTGTGTGTACACATGCCTAGCAGCGTAGTGTATATTTTTGTCAGAAGTGTATGAATTGTGACTGTGTGCACATGTGTGTGTGTGTGTGTGTTTGTGTGTGTGTGACTCTGAAGGAGTCAGTGAAGGTGACAAAGCAAGCAGAGCTTCTGGTGGAGCGGTTGGCCCCTGACACACACACACACACACACACACACACACAAACACACACTGTTTACCTTTCCGATTTTGTGTGTGTGCCGTTTCAGTGGGTTTCTGCACAGGGTGCAGTTAACTGTCCCCAAGGAACATTGCTTTAGTGGCACTGTGCACTTGGCTACGAGATGAATGCTTTCTCTGCATTACCGCATGGCTCTCCCTGTGGACACACACGCATACTCACACATACACAAATCTACACACACTTACATGCACACACATACACGCACATTTTGGCACACATTTTAATTTGAAAGATTGTGGAGGCTGGAGAGTATATTTTCCTCTTTTCAAGGGTGTTTAGAAAAACAAAATGCAAAAAGAAGTTGGCGATTTTACTACAGGTCAAAGCTAAAATAGTCAAAACGAACCAGGTCTGATGACAAAGCTGTAGACTTTTCTGGAACACATTAAGAGAAGAGAGGAGAAGGATGGTGTTTTCTCTTTTTTTACCACCCAAAATGTAATAATGTGAGATCTTGGGTTAGTGGGTTGGGATATGAAGTGTGGGCGGGGCTATGAGAAAAGGACTGGGCCAAGCGACACAGGCATGGAGTGTGGGCGTGGCCAACTGAGGCTAAGTAGAACATTAGCAGAAACAAATCTGGCTCGAGAAGAAGACCTGCTGTTTTGACTTCCCAGAGAACCCTGTGCCAGGGTTTCCCACACAGCATGCGCTGATACCAGGTCTGGGTTTGGCTTGCTGGATGCAGCAGAGGAGGAGGCTTTGCCAAGAGCCAGACTGGTCTAGAGACAGCGCCTCGATTGCTTGTGTCAGACAGAGTTGTTACAGCAGGACACGTTAGCCTTGGAGTCTGTTTCTTTCACCGTTGAAAGTTTCTAGTTTAGAACGCAAAACGTTCAGTGTTATTTGCCCCTTTCGAGGTTTTACTCCATCGTTCTGTGGGAACACCACACGAGGAAACAAACTCATATCGCAAACGCCACACCAATTACGGCGATGACTTCCAGAGCATTCCGGCACGCGGAAGAAAGCCTCCCTGATGCACGTGACGGAGAAGACAATATTAGCTTTTTCGTCATAACGCAGCCTCTCACTCCAGGTTCGGTGGCTGGATCGTAGCTGATGCGGTGGCGATGCTCTACGAGTGAACGACTGATGCCGAGAGCAGACGGAAAGCAGTATAGTGTGACAGAGCTCGATCGATAGACAGCTAAATATAAACTTGTCTTCTGTAGTCGCACTTTCAATGAAGCTTCATCGCCAGCACAGTAAGGTGACGGGAGCAGGTGTGTGTACGGGATTGACAATTAAGACCCCTCTGAAACAGAGTGTGTGTGTACAACATAAAGAATGGTGTGCGTGAGAGCGTGTGTACAACTTAAAGAATGGTGACAGTAGTAACTTTTTGTAAATGACATCCCTGGCCATAATATGTGTTCTTGATCATTCTGGGAAGTTAATATCCTTCCATGAAAGTAAAATACAACAATACACACCTAAAATGCTTTCAGGATTAGTTTTAATCCAACAGTCAGGGTTAGTGTTTACAGTTTAGGCTTTAGGTTGTTTTAAGCTGTAGTTTATATGTGAAAGTGGGTCTTTACAGGCGTATGTATCTTCTTTAGTGTAGAGAGAGGCTATTTCTGACACTCTTTTCTACATGGAGTTGCCAGTAATGTTGTCTATTTACTCAGGCCAGCACAAGGCCATTTCTGGCATCCCTGCAAAAACACTCCTCTTCCACCCCTTCCTCAACACATCCATCTGTTCATCTCTCCATTCACACCCATCCTTCCCCCACCTTCTGCCCCGGGTCAACGGCCCTTTGCTTTATCCAGTGCTTAAGTTCTTGCATACCTGCAGAGATCTGGCTCCTCCCTTGAGCTGCTCGCCTGGCTCCTCCTCCAAGCCCCGCCCCTCACAAGACCCCATACCAACCCTGTTCACGTCTTCCTGCAGAAACTCAGCGCTTTTGATGACGTTTTTACATGTGGGTCATGTGGATACGAATAATGTGTGTGTGTGTGTGTGTGTGTGTGTGTGTGTGTGTGTGTGTGGGAAGTGTTTTTATGTTGACCAGGACAGCAGTCAGTGAGCTGATGCTGTCTTAAAGGTTTTAATAGATTGTGTGTGCTTTAATAAATCCCTTTGGTAATGTAAGATGCAAACACTGTCTCATTCACACTGTGGATTATATGTGACAAGGAGGATCTTCTGGGTTTTCAGGCATCTCACTTCCTCTCCTTCTATGTGTCTCTCTCCTTTTACATATAGACCTTCTACACAACTGCACAGTAGCAATGGGAAATCAAGAATTGTTTATTACTGCTGTTAAACAGATGTTTTCCACCTTTTGTTTGAGTGTGTGTGGGTGTTTGTATGAGTGAAGTTTATTAAAAGAGCACAGTATGTTAAAATGCGTCTACATCCTTCCTACATCTCTCCAGTTCACTGTACTTAAGAGACCCATCATTGACTCTTTGATAACACACTTCCAGTCATAAGCTGTTCCAGAGACTCCTCGTTCATGCACAGTAGAAAGCCTACACATCACACAGTGTTCTCTAGTTTACACACGGGGAAACGCTTCAAAGCTTCATTTGACTCTCCAACCTGTTCCCCTTTCATTCCATGTCATCTCAGAATACAGATAAGATCAACCCTTCTAGACTTCAATGCCTGAGACAGGTGTGTGTGTGTGTGTGTGTTGTGGGGGAGGGGGAGGTATGAAAAAAGAGTAAAAATAAAGAATAAAAGTGGAACATTAATGGTAAGATGTATCTGTGTGTGTGTGTGTGTGTGTGTGTGTGTACGTGTGAACTAATGGCATGATGTATCTGTGTGTATTTTTGTAGTGGCAACTTTGATTTATCACCAACATTTTATTCAAGGTCCTGGAATTAGTGAGATTCAGCACGTGATAGAAATGAAATAGAGAGAGAGAGAGAGAGAGAGAGAGAGAAATGAATAAACACCCATGAGTTCCTCGAGCAAATGAAACAGTGCGGCTTGATTGTGCTTTGTGTGTCTCCAGCATGATGGAGCTTCTCAGTCAGAGACGTCAGGGTGTCTGTCGCGGTGAAGGCCGGGGAGATAGAACACTGCCTCCAGTGCGAGAGCCAACTGGAGATGACAGGCCCTCTGAGCATCCATGGTTTAAAACAGGTACCACAACATTGCTGATGTTATGACCAAAGGACCAAATATGAAGGGAATAAAAGTTCATGGTTGCAGCTTGCCAGCAAAGTTACAGTAAATATATACGGTATGGATTTGATGTGCTTGTGTGTGTAAGTGATAGTGGAGGTGAAATTGTTAGAGAAGCGCTGCTTTAGAGCAGGAGGGAGAACAACGAAAGAGAACTAGCTGGAAGTCACTAGAGGCATGTGATGGTGCAGTGTGTCAATGCAGGATCTCCTACAGAAGCTACAGCACACAGCAGAAGTCAGTACGGCGCTGTCCGATGATTCAAAGTCTTCCTACAGCAACTGCGTTGCAAAGTTGAATTTGCTCTTACGTATGTTTAAAAGCCAACACTTTAGATTACATCAAATACAGTAACAAATTCAAACCTTGTTTTATCAATGCTTTGTATCTTTTTTTTTCCGATGACAGACTCAGTCCCCCTTGCTATAAAGGATACCAATGTTACCCATCTAACCTCAGAGAAAGTTCCAGATGCTCTTTGCTGGTGGGACTATTTCCTTCTTCTTTAAAAATCTACACAAAACACCAAAGGTGTTCTGCTGGATTCAAGTCAAACGACACACTTGGCAGGTCATAGTGTTCAGTTTTCTTTTTTCGAAACTCTTGGGTGATTTTGGCAGAGTTCTTTGGATCGTTATGCTGGGATATTCCTCTTCTGCCAAGCTTCTGGTGGCTGGGAGTCATCTATCAGCCAGTATTTTGGTATCTGCAGGCCTTCATGGTGTCATCTACAAACATCATCTCCCCTCATGTATCACCACACTTACCCTCCAAGCCAGGTCTGAAACGCGGAGAAGACCCTGCGAAGAAGGAGCATTGGCATCTGTGTTGTTACTTCTGGATTACGGTCCCTGCTGCTCCAGCCAGCACCACTACGGCTCGTCCCCGATCACCTTTGTTTCCACTCATTTTTTTTTAGCTGCAGATCTTTCCATATTCCTTGTCCATGTTTTTTGAAGTCTCACAATCAGATTTTTCAATTCCTCTGCCAAATCTATTTGGAGCCACTACGCGGATATGCAGGCAGACAAACTGAGAAAACCTTACCAGTCTGCCATTTTATACCCATGCTCATGCTGTTATCAGGCTAACCGGAAGCCACAGTTGTAATCAGTTTTGTTGTCTGAGCACCCAGGTTTACTCACTTTTGTAGTACTGAGTTTCTACTCTGAGGACAGCATTTCCAATATCGGCTTCGCTAAAGTATTTGATTTTGATTGTTCATAAGAGAAAATACCTGTCAACTTAGAAAAGATGCAATTTTTGAGTGGTGATACAATGTTGAATCTTTTGACATTTGCGTGATATTGCACAGGGATGTCCTCACTTCTGTTGAGTCCTGTATGCTTCTCTCCTCCTGCCATGTGATTTATCTTCTTACAGCTCAACCCTATCTATAAAATTTAGTCCTGATGCATCAACGCATGAATTCTCACAATTTGAGTGTTTTTTTCTTTGCTGTTGCTGCAGTAAGAGTGTGTCTCCGTGTGTGATTCTGCTGCAGTAAGTGTGTGCGCCGGTGTCTCTGTGTGCGCTTCTGCGGTGTGTGTGTGTGTGCCTGTGTGTCTCTGTGTGCTTGTACTGCAGTGAGCGCGTGTGTCTGTGTGTGTGACTCTGCAGGGAACGTGCGTGGATTGTTTGTGTTCTTTCGCTGCAGCGAGTGTGTGTGTCTGTGTCTCTGCGTGTGTTTCTGCAGCGAGTGTGTGTGTCTGTGTCTCTGCGTGTGTTTCTGCAGTGAGTGTGTGTGTCTGTGTCTCTGCGTGTGTTTCTGCAGTGAGTGTGTGTGTCTGTGTCTCCACATGTGTTTCTGCAGTGAGTGTGTGTCTGTGTCTCCGTGTGTGTTTCTGCAGTGAGTGTGTGTCTGTGTCTCCACATGTGTTTCTGCAGTGAGTGTGTGTATCTGTGTCTCTGCGTGTGTTTCTGCAGTGAATGTGTGTATCTGTGTCTCTGTGTGTTTTTCTGCAGTGAGTGTGTGTATCTGTGTCTCTGCGTGTGTTTCTGCAGTGAGTGTGTGTTCTTTCGCTGCAGCGAGTGTGTGTGCCTGTGTCTAGATGTGCATCAGGTAACTGGGGACCCGAGGAATCCTCACTAAAAGAAATGCGGCAGATCACTGTCACGTCCTTCCTGTATGTTTCTGCAGACATAAACTAAGACTTTATTGGGGCCTGAAGTCCTCCTTTCTCATTGTTTCATTGTGATTCCACAGTATTAATGTTTTGGAAATAAATCTAGGGCTTGTATCATCCACAACATCAGACGTGTTAAAATATCAATATCAGTAAATAATATCAAACGACTCACACGACTGTAGTATCACACAGATACTGGACAAGGCAGAACAACACTAACCCTGTCTGGGTTCCTCTCATTGGACAGACACACATATCTTTGAGGTCTGCTTGTCTGTTCTTTATTGTTTAGGGTCAGTGGTCTGGTAATCCATGCATAGAGAACAGGGTGTGATTTTGTTTTTTCTTTCTCCTTCAGAACAGACATTTTTGTCGGTATAAAGTAGGTACTGTAAATGAGGTAGAAAAATTCTCTCTCCCTCTCTCTCTCTCTCTCTCTCTCTCTCACACACACAGACACACACACACACACACACACACACACACAATCAGAAATGTTACTCTGCCTCTGTCACCCAATGCTCGTTGTGGCTGTATGGTGACTATTTTTTGCGCAGCCTCTAACGCTTCTGTCTGTCACATTTCATCGCCACCGCTGACCTGATCCACTTGAGCAGACATGCACTCTTCACTGATCACACACACACACACACACATATAAACACACAAACACACACACACAAAAATACACACAAACACACACACACACACACATAAACACACACACACACATAAACACACAAATACACACATAAATACAAAAAGCATAAGCACAAGCTCACACACACACACACACCCTTGCTGGATCTGTTAGCTATACATTGCTACTTGATATACGCCAAGGTCACTATACATCACTGAGAATGTTAAAAGGAAATACTGCCCCAAATAATGGGTTTTTTCATATTTGCCTGTATTGTCTATCACTAAGATGATAAGAAATAAAGAATCCGCTTCATGAAACCCTTGAAAAAAATGCTTACATACTGGTATTTGAAATGAAATGGACAATCTGAACAATTTGTAGATGGTCTAGATAATGCATTTTGCTAAGATTTGCCAGTCAAGCAAGTTTTAACATCATAAAACATGCAACAGAGCAAAACACTCACTCATCATGTGAGTGACAGGCTATCAAAGTAAACATGAAAACTGACGACCTGGGTGGAGTTTCCATCCCTGGGTCTCCAACCCACCTCACTTAACCCTGTAAACAAGCTCCCAGAAAACTCTTTCTTTCTTTCTTTCTCTCTCTCTCTCTTTCTCTCTCCCTCCCTCCCTTACGGTTCGGCCCAGATGGAGGAGGAGGTTCCTCAAATATAAAGGTAAGTATTTTAGTCGTTCATTTAGATGACCGGTTTAATGTTTGAAGGCACCTGTTACCATTTTGCTACCTGTTTCCTTTCTTTGCATGAAAAGCATCGTGTGTGGTAATATCACAGATTCAATTACAGTTAATTGCCACTTGGAAGAGAGAGAGAGAGAGAGAGAGAGAGACAGAGAGCAAAAAAGTGAAAACATTCCAATTCATTGCATGGGATTACATTGGTGTTTGAGTACGGGGTGTGTGTTCTGGAAAGCATGGCTGAGTGAGGCCAGTGGAGCATTTTAGAGTTTAATTAGACTCGGCAGGGTTTAGATCCGAAAACGTCTCTCCTCTACATTTCATGCCTGTTGATCTGTCCCAGATAGAGGCTTTTGTGTCTGTTAAAAAAAATGATACCACTCTATAGTGCCCTGGAGACACATCGGTCTCTGTTTGAAAGTGCTGTTTGGGCATTAGTGTGGCTTCTGAAAATAGAAACATGAGGGTTCAGCAAAAATTATAAATAGATGGAATATACTGTATCTTGTATTGTTATGCATAGATGTAGAAATGTTTGCTGAGGGTAGTGTGTCTGTGTGTGTGTCTGTGTGTGTGTGTGTGTGAATTCTGGACTTGGCCAAGAATGTGAACATAACCAAATAGCCACATTGTGCTTAGCTACTTTAAAGGGGGGTTTTCCATAAACTGGCAACGTGCAATCACCCCTGAGGCCTCACTGTAGCTATCTTCGTGAGAGGTTCACAAAATTCCTTACGCACTCCCAACTTTCCCCCACGGTTACATCCCACCTTGGCCACCACAACCACCTTCACCGCTCCACCCATTTCACTTCGTCTTCTATCTCCGCTCGTCTGGCCTTTCAGGAGAGTGACTGCAGTCTCTGTGTTAAGGGAACCTGCGTGTGCCAAAAAGCCTTTACACCTGGCACACCTTTAATACTTTTTCCTCATTCGGATCTGTTAATCTCTGACCTCTTTCTCCGAACCCGAAAAGAAAAGCAGAGGGGCTCAGTAAAGGGTTAGGATGATGGATGGAGAGAGAGAGAGAGAGAGAGAGAGAGAGATGGAATGGTCTTAGTGGCCAATGGGATCAATAGTCTATGAATATTCTGATCAGTGTAGTGTCCTGAGTGGGTAATG
The DNA here is from genome assembly GCA_028565775.1 of Sternarchorhynchus goeldii. Taxonomy (NCBI): domain Eukaryota; kingdom Metazoa; phylum Chordata; class Actinopteri; order Gymnotiformes; family Apteronotidae; genus Sternarchorhynchus; species Sternarchorhynchus goeldii. The sequence continues at coordinate 6,115,317 of JAOXYF010000023.1, forward strand.
TAACATCAATTGCCCGCTCCACAGTCTGAGCCCAGTATCAGGCTAATAGCCCAGCTATAAGAACCAGCAAAGCCACACAGTGCCATTCAACCACATTTAACATAAAAGAGAAGCTGACGTCATCTAGTCCGTGTCGGATTTGTTATAAAGAGACTCAAATGAGGTGTTTTGAGCTGTCTGCCCTGAGTAGAGCCTAGCATTTCGGAAGCGGCCGCTCCATGAGAGGGAGCGAGGAGAAGGAGGGAGGAAAGGAGATGTATGGAGCAACGTATAGCACGGAGACAGGAGGAGGGCATGAGGGAGAGACCAGCTTCCAATCAATCACTGTCACTCCCCCATGTCAAGATACTAATACCAACAGACACAGTCGCGTCATAGAAAGGACACTCGGAAATATGACTTTGTTATGCCCTGAATCTGTAGGGTACTGGGAGGCAGTAGAAAATGAAAGAGAGAGTGAGAAAGAGAGATGTGGAGAAATAGAGAGAGAGAGAGAGGGAGAGAGGGAGGGAGAGGGAGGACGAACAGAAGGAGGGGGTAAATGACCTCCCATCTTTTCAAGTTGAAAAATGTGCGGGTGTGTAGGGGAGAGTTTAGGTTTGTGGGACTGTGTAATTTCATTACATTTCTGACAAATGTAGTCCAAAGATCTTTAGTCTGATCAGGTGGATTGCTGGGTCTGGCTAACTACAGGCTACTCTGCTTCCACCCCTTACTCATCATGAGGAGAGGAATTTCTTATAAAACTGACAAGGTAGGAGGTGTGTGTGTGTGTGTGTGTGTGCTATATATCCAAATAATTCAGTTTTCTCAAGTGGACTGAGTTGCACTAACCTAATTTAGGGTTACATTTAAAACTGCAACTTAAAAAAATATATTTCCATATTGTCTTGAATTAAACATAGCGGTGAAGGATTGCAGGGAGACCTGTTTCCACCTAACAGGATCTGAAAAATCTTAACACATTCAGTATTTGGTGTTAACTCCATATGAGGTGTGAAGGACAAGTCATTGGCATGAGATTCCTCCTTTTAATCTCTTCCCTTCCTCCTCTGTAGGTCTGTCTCTATTTCTTCTCCTGTCTCTCTCTCAGTCCCCATCTCTTCCCCCTCTGTCTTTCTCTCCACATTTTTCCCCCATCTCTCACTCCCCCTCACCAGATTCCTCCACCCTCTCCTACCCCCCACCCCCTTATCATGGCAAAACTGCACCTGAACGGGGTGAGTCATCTATCAAAAGCGCTTTTTATTTCCTCCATCTGCACCTTCTCTCTGGCCCTCTATTGCTCTGCCCTTGTTTTCAGCCGTTTCCTTTCTTTCTTTCTTTCTTTCTTTCTTTCTTTCTTTCTTTCTTTCTTTCTTTCTTTCTTCTCCTTGCTCCTGTACTTATTTTAGCTCCGGATGTTCACCGTGGAGAGGAGCGCATGCCATCTCCTCTCCCTCTCCTGCACGCTTTACATTCAGCAGAGCACCGCCACTGCTGCCCTGTGACCCAGCTCCCAAATAGCTTTCAACCATACACTCTCTCTCACTCTCTCTCTCTCACTCACTCTCACTCTTTCTCTCTCTCTCTCTCTCTCTCTCAATGGGTTCTCCTCGATTCTCTTGTGAGCACAGATGTGCCAGGGGAGAACCACACTAATTCAGCACTACCTTCTTCTCGCTGTAACTGCTAGCAGCACTTTCTCGGGATGAGCAGGGCTAGGGGTGTTGTGGGGAGCTCTCTCACTTCTGCCCCCGACCGGTGCAATCCTTCCTCAGGATGAGGGATGGTGAAAAAAAATCTTAGGTCTTATCCTAACAGTGTTAATCGTTTTCCTTGATTCCAAAGCTTTGTTTAACCAGGCACTTGGTATTCATCTTCAGATCTACTACATACTGCCCATGTCAGAAGGTCTTTGAGAATGTTCACAGAGAACACACATACTCACCTACAGTACGTCCGTTTGCGATGAGAACTCTTTTTAAATTCGGCCCAAACCACCATTCGTTCCATAAGAAGCAAAATACTTCTCCAATAATCAAAAATGTCACCATGTTATGGCAGTAGAAAGACAGAAGAGACACAGCGGTCTGCAGTCATGGTGTGTTTCAGAGCAGCTCAAAGCATCAGACCGTTACTTCAGTATCGTGTGTTATGAATGTAATCCCCCAGGTCTGTAGGCTAAACGAAAAGCTAAATGGCTTTCTATAGTAGGAGTGTGAGGTTACAATGGGGAGAGTGGCCTCAGAAACCTTAAGGTGTGTTTTTAAATGAAATACTTGTAGGACAACTGCTTTCGCAATGCCAAGCTATAGCACAAAATAACATTTTATAGGGAGACCTGTAAAGTTGCCAATTTTAACTCAATTTTAGCTGGTCCGACTTGCCGTCCACATTTGTCTGTTCTCACAAACACTTTTACAGACCAGAGAAATTTTTTTTATAAAATTAAGACAAAAAAAACTCATTTAATATCCTACAGCAGAGGAAAGAACATCTTATTCTTTATATATATATATAAAAAAATTGCTCCTCAGATATACATTTCAAAACCTATTAGCGTGTTTTCTGCTCCATTGATTCCACCCCCTAATTCTCTCATTGTGGAACTTTATTACTGTCGAGGCAAAGCACTGCCTCTGTTCTGCCTTTGGTTATTTGCGTAATACAGACTGATGGTGGTGGCAGATATTTGGAGCAGAGTTCTTGTGTGATGACCTTCCTCATCCTGCCCGTACTTTCCTTTAGAAGAGGAGTGGAACTCCATTCGATGGTGACAAAACGGTCCTGCCTCCTCCTCTTCATTCCCTGTGCCAAGGCCCAGTGACACACCCCATCCTGTACCGATTCAGGCCGAGCACCGCGCTTTGAGGTTAACGAATGGAGTCCAAATGCGTTTGACCCTATGCAGGGACGCGTGAAAAACGATCTGCAATCTCACGGATGCGACTGGGAGGACGGTGACCTTGATGGGCACGGTTGATTTGTTCCTGGACCATGCACTCGTGAGCCACGATGGTACAGGCCCCAGTCCAGACCCCAGTCCAGCAACTGGCTCAAGTCCAGCGACAGACCCCAGTCCAGACTGCAGTCCAGCAACAGGCCCCAGTCCAGACCCCAGTCCAGCAACTGGCTCAAGTCCAGCGACAGACCCCAGTCCAGCAACAGGCCCAAGTCCAGACCCCAGTCCAGTGACAGACCCCAGTTCTGTGCACGGTTCAGATATTTTCAGGGACAGGTGATGAATAGGTTAGCTCAGTTTAATGATGCCACCTGCCATATGCTGCTATACGCAGCAGAAGGACGGGATGTGTGTGTGTGTGTGTGTGTGTGTGTGTGTGTGTGTGTGTGTGTGTGTGTGTGTGTGTGTGTGTGTGTGTGTGTAAAGGTTTTTCCTACTGGCCTTTACCTCTCCCTCATTTTCCTTATGGATAAATTCATGTTATACTTTGACATTATGATAGGTTGATTTTTTTATTAGTTATTTTGCATGTAACAGCATTTGTGTGTGTGTGTGTGTGTGTGTGTGAGAGAGAGAGAGAGAGAGAGAGAGAGAGAAGAGAGTGAGAGAGATTGTGTGTGTGTGTGTGTCTGTTTGTGACTAAAAATAATTACATGTTCACCTGTCCCTATCTATTTGAAATCTGTCTGGTAGATCTTTATATCTCTCACCAAACACACACACACACACACACACACACACACACAAATCCACACTTGCATCTCAGTGTAAAAGGAGAAGTTCACTTGTGCAGCTTAAAGGAAAGGCTACACTGCCTGGATACATCAGAAACCATTACATGTGTGTTGGTTCATTTGATCTCTGCTGGAAATGTGCACATCACACGGTGCAAACTGTGCAAACACACCTTGATAATAATAATAATAATAATAATAACTATAACAACAAGCTTTTATTGTTAATAAATATTTTCTTTGTCACCATTACTAGCGGCAGTAGGAGCTGCTCACTGCAGGGGTCCTGATTGTTTTATTATTACAACAGGAAAGACACTATTCATCTCTTTGAATAAAACCCACTAGTATCAACCTTTGCTTTTAAGTTCAAATCAAAACAGAGACTGATCTGTCATTTCAGAGCTTTGCA
>JAOXYF010000023.1:6124506-6142006 GCA_028565775.1 Sternarchorhynchus goeldii
AGGTGGAATAAAGTTATCGGCAGGGTGGCCGGTCACGGGCTGCAGAGAGGTTGGTGACCCGGTGGCTGATCACTGTAATCTGACTGGCGGTCTTCTCTGGGTTGAGGCCGCAGATCCCTCAGCACTCGGGGTGCCCGTGAGACACCCCCCGCCCCACCTTGGCTCAGAGAGGACGGCTTGACTGATCCAGGACCTTCTGCTGGTCACTGCGCTCAGGAGAATGTTAATGACTCTCTGTGCTTCTCTACCTGACTGTGCTCTTGCACCGACTGCAGTCCCACAGTCTCCCTTTCACACACACACACACTGCATGCTCACACACACGCACGCTGTATACACTCATATAAATCCCAAACATTGGGGGCACTTCTGTGTTATTTTACAGCAGCAATAGGCTGTCAACTTGCCAGTATATGAGGTTTCTCTCACTAAACCTGCCCCATGTCACTCTCTAAACCTATACACCAAAAATACGAGCATCACACACACCGTGTACAGTAAAAAATGAATATGTGGTACAGACTAAAGGTAATATATATATATAATAATATATATGATATATTACATATATTTATATATACCTGTATTAAAAATAAACTATATGAGAGAGAGGAGAGAGACAGAGAGAGAGAGGGGGAGAATTATTATATATATCAAATACATAGTTATGTATAAAACGAGAACATATGAAAAATTAATTACCGAGTAGTAAAAGCACATGTTGAAAACTAATATATTCTTTATAATAACCAGCACATTTGTGCATGAGAACAGGCAAACATCCTCTTGTAACCCCAGAATCTTCCAGATTCAACCCTTCCGTATTACACACGATTGAACTTATTCCTAACTTTCCATTTCGGTCATCTAAAATTTATACATTTTACCGTCCCCTAACGAAGAGCCTCACCCTTCTACGTGCCGCCAGGATCCTGTGTTGAGCACGTGCAGCTCCACCACACCCAGGCAATGCAGCTGAGAGAGGCACTGGCCAGTTAGTGTTATACATCCTCCCATCAGTGCTGTACTGTACAGGAACTTCATCACTGTCACGTGAAAACGCACGAGATAGTTAAACCACAGCGTCTCGGGCCACGAGGATCCGCAATCCGTTCGTGTTGTATTGCAGGGAGCGAGAGAGAGAGAGAGAGTGCGAGCGAGCGAGAGAGAGAGTGCAGGAGAGAGATGGAATGAGAGGTAAGACAAATGAGAGTTTCAGTGTTGTCACTTTTGTTCAGCTTTGTGTGTTTGGCCAGTCATTTATTACAGACCAGTGGCTGTGAGGAAAACTGTAGGAAACGAGCAGTAATGTTTCAGAGACTCTGAGGCTCTTTCTCTCCCTCTGTCGTTCTTTCCTTCCCTCTCTCACTCTCTCTCTCTTTTTCATTCTTCCTTGCTCCCTCTCTCCTTATGAGACTAGTTCCATGCACTCTGGGTAGAACACTGTTCCTGCAATGCAGCAAGCAGGCAGAGCACAGGAATGGAAAGCACTCCACACACACACAGACACACACACACACACACACACACACACACACGTGCGCATACACACACACACATACACGCATACACACACAGATACACTCGCACACACACATACACACACATGCACACACACAAACAGACACACACGTGCGCATACACACACACATACACACACATGCACACACAACACACACACACGTGCGCATACACACACATACACACACATGCACACACACACACACACACACACGTGCGCATACACACACACACGCACACACACACACACACTGTACACTGAAATGATACTCAGTGGCATTAACAGCCATTCTAGCTATTTATGTGTGACTTTAGTTTAGTAAAGTCAGTTAGTAAACGCCCCCCCCCCCCATTTACAACACAAAGGTGATTGTTTAACGGGCGTTTAAAGTTTTGAACGTGCGTGTGTAACAACTGTGTGCAATTGTGTGTGTTTCAGAGTGCAAATGAGTTTTCCTCAGTAGCAGTTACAGCAATATCCAACTATCATAGGTCTGGCTTCCCCAGTCATCAGTCACGGTAAAGGAGACTAGTCGTAGAGCTCAGAGGAACTGTCAGTAATATAGACCATCCCCTGATCACTTCATTAATCTGCTTCCTTCCTCATCTCCCCAGTCGCATTGCTCCTAAGTATGAACGAGCCTTGGGCTCTGCCACTGTGCCGAGCCGCGTCCGGGAGTGGAGCCAGAATGGACGGACGTGCGGTACGGTTGAAAACAGTGGAGTGAAAATGAAAATTAACTGTAGATGAATAGATGACAGAGAGGCAAAGAACTGATCAACTGCTCCTAATCGAGGCTGTTGGCCGTGGCATCCCCAGTATCCGCCACAACGCCCTTCTCCTCCTGGAGTAGCACAGTTCTTTCGCCTTCTCTCATCACATTGGCTGCCAGCGCTACTTTCTTTGTCATGTGTAAACCATCTCTTTGTCTATCACTTATTCTCACCTTACTTCTGTTTTTTTATGGCACTGCATCAGATGCTACAAAGCACAAATGCATTTGAGCATAAGTTTCTCATTTGTTTATTTTTGTCACATTACCACGTTGGCATGAGATGCGCTTGGTAATCAGAATTAATAGCCTAATCCTGAGCCAATTATGAGACCATTAATTAAATCAGCCATGCCTGTAGGTACATGGGTGGTCCCTAGAGATTATTTCTGACTGTTCTCTTTTAGAGTAGCTAAACTACTCTATGCTCAGGGCTTAATTTCTGATAACTGATACGTTCTAATGCAGGTTTGAGTGACAAAGCCAGATGCGCAGGTATTAATGATTTTGTAGTATCAGAGGCTAACAAACCCTGCCTTTTGAAGCCAGTACCCAAATATCTGCAGCTGTTTTGTTACTGTGTGACTGTAGTCAACAGAACACAAGAGACTTGCAGAACTTCCTGGAGCTGATTTCTTACTATTGTCAGTTGCTCATAGGGTACACCAACATTGGTAACAGGCTTCAATCTGCTCAAGAAGACTCTGGCTTCGGGCCCTTTCCAATCTCTCCCAGACCCAACCCTGTGTTTTGGCCACAGACACAAGTAATTGTGGTTTCAATGCTGCTTTGTCTCAAGAAGGTTTGGAGAGTGGGGAGGCCGTCACCTGCTACAATCAGAGCTAGCAGTCTGTGGAGGAACCTGTGGTTCACTCAGTACCTAAGAGTTCAAGTCACCCGGATGGTGTTATGTGCTCTGTTACGTTTTAGCTTATTACAACTACTAAGTATTGCATTTTATGGTGGGGTCATAAAGGTTAGGTGGCATTTTAAGTACAGCTAAGTAAAATCCAACAACAAAAACAATAACAGGAATGCACTTGCTCCATCACTGAGAATTCGCCAGCTTGAGCCCCAGTGATGTCACTGCTGGAAGTCCAAGGGAGCAAAACTGGCCACGTCCCCTAAGACACTAGCCAGTCGGACGCCTGTGAGCTTGTGCTTTCTGACAAGGGCAGTTAGTGCCATCGTCCAAGTGCAAGCAGCTGGCGAGCAGGTCAGAACAACGTTGTGTCTCGGAGGAGACACATGCTCCTCTGAACCCTCCAGGATTGGTAGATGTTGTACGACAGGGAAGAGCTATATAGCTGACTGGTGGGAATTGGCATAATGAGAAAAAAAATTGGGGAGAAAATGGGGTAAAGTAAAATCAGTACATTTCTAGTGAGCAGGTTTTTGGTTCAATACAGTATAGGAACTGTTAGTTTACAGTAGTGCATAATGGAAAGATAGTGTCCTTGAACTTGAAGTGTAGGAGGGTGAAGCTCAGGTTGAAACTTATGGTGTCATTAAGAAGAGCCTTGTATGAATAAAGAAAGTTTTCAGACCAGTTCAAAATCTTCCACTTCCACCTTTCAGATTCATCTTAAAATGAATGCTCATTTCTCAAAGTCTTCTCCATCTGTGTGTGTGTGTGTATGTGTGTGTACACACATAGGCCTATAGTCACATCATTTGCACATGGGGATATATTGGTAGGCTGGGTTAGGAAACAGCCCTTGCTAGCTGCACAGGAAGGTAAAATGGAAATGCTAATTAGGCCTTTTCACTAACACATGACTTTTTGTTGAGCGTTAAGCTGATGAAGGTGTGGTGTAGTGCTTGCCTGATATATGACTCACAGATGGAGTTTTGCTTGTGCTAAACAACGCTGGACCCACTGCTTTTTCAGTAGCACGGTTTATGAGCACATCTCACATTTGTGGTTTCTGGTGTTCATAAGCTGAGCGTTTACTGTGCTGGAGACTTTTGCAAGCTGCTCCTCCTATTAGATTTGAGCACAACATGTTTCAAATCATCTGTCTTCAATATAGTAGGATTGTGTTGTTTTTAACTTCCTTAAACTATAACAGTGGTTTAATGTTCCAACATAGTACAGTGTACAGTGGCGTGTTTAGTATGAGATTTGAATTGATGAGATTTTGCGTTATTTTCAAATGGACAAATCTGACATAGACATCCATGTCCAGGACATGATCTATATTTGATTTAGTTCATCTCAAAATCATAACCACACATGTACAAAGAACATAAAAGCAAATGCATAAAAATAAAACCATACCCAGAAACTCACCACAGCACTTCACTACCGAAGAAAAATCATGTGCAACATACTTCAATCAACTGGTTAAAGCAGATGTAGTTTTGGGTTTAGTAAAGTATTAAATCAGAGAACTATAAATAAACAAAGAGCAGCTAAGGAAATTCACAGTAACAGCAATGCAACTTCTGGAGAGTCAAAACATTCCCCTACTTCAATAAACAACTGCATCATGGTGAGCAGCCCAATCGATTACGCACATTAATATTAATTCAGTTTTAGCTTGCTCACCATACAGGACACCAGCATGTTCTTTCATTCAGTTACATTGGCAGCAGACTGTATAGAAGTCTATTAATACCTAAACGTTTAACATAGCAGCAGAAGATATTACACCCATTAGTATTGTTTGTAAACCATCAACTGAATATACCCACAGAGGAGAGCTGTCCGGCAAGCGATGTTGCCAGCCACTACTCGGAAAAAAACTGAAGCCAAACAGAAAAACAGCAACTCAGTATAAAAGCAAAGACAAAGATCAGCTCAATGACCAATAAAGTATCTGAACGTTGTAGTGAAATGAACCTGACAAGAGGTCCTCATCACAGCTAAAAGACCCTGAAACGTTGCTGGTACAGAGAAGGGCGGGGCTTCCCAAGTGTAGATATACAAGTGGGACTTACCTGGATCATATATATTAGTGTAGTGGCCTTCCGGATTATTCTTCCTTTCAACTCTGCCACACGTTGGAGTAACTCATCAAAAAACACATCTTCATACTGCATAGAGCAAACACTACTTCTTTTTAAAACGTTTATTTGAAACATTTATTTCTTTAAAAGCGCATTGTCAAAAACAAAAAGTTTTATCCCATCAGTTTTGTCATCGATGACATCAGATTTGTATAGTTACAAATCCCAAAAATACTAACATTCATCAATTATACATTGCTAAATTTGGCATTTTACATTAACATAAATTAAATCTAAGTGATTCATATAAATGAAATAATGAAATTGTCATAATCAACTTAATTGGCTTAACGGACAAATAGTTTGATGCCTAACTGGTTAGAAGTGTAATTAGCCAGTTGACTGGCAATGTACTGGGAAGTGGGTGTGGCTTGCAAGGAAAAGTTCATCACTCCAACATACCCCATAAGACTGACCTAAGACGAAGAGCCTGTGATTCCAAGGGCAAAGAGAGTCATCATCATACTGAAAGCAGATAGTTCCAGCAACATGAGAGTTATCAAGCTGGCAGGTCTTCATATCTCCACTCTACTGAAACATTCTGCTATGTGAGGCAGGATATGAGGAGGACGCAAACACTGAGAAGGGCAAAATTTATTCAGGGCAAATCCATAAAGAGTCCATTGAACAGTCCATAGTTAAAGAGTCCAAAGGGAAACAAAACTAGAATGCATGACAAATTAATAGACAAACCGGAAAACAGTTAAAGAGAGAACTTAAACAGAATGAGAGGTCAGATAATAACAAACCTGTCAGACATTAGCAGCCATACCGACACTAGGAACAGGTGAAAGAGGGCGGAGACTAGGGAAGCTGGAGGTGGTTCCAGAGGCGCAACATCGGAAGGTGGCGGCAGGTTCGAGAGTTTAACAGCTGTTGGAGGAGGAAGGGCCAGAGTACACAGGATGGCACCTAGTTCAAGTTTATTTATATAGCACTTTTTACAACACATGGTGTCACAAAGCAGCTTTATAGTTGTATGGTTCCTGACTCTTAATGAGAAAGTCAAGGACAACATTGTCAAGGAAAAACTCCCTCGAATGATAGGAAGAAACCTTGGGAGGACCAAGACTCAATAGCGAACCCATCCTCCATTGGAGGCTCAAATAGTTTGTTTTATTACGTTATTCTATAATCCAAGTAGACCCTTCAACGTAGCTGCAAAGTTTCAGTTTCAATAGTTAGCCTATGGTTGATGAGCAGTGACAACACTGGATCAAAAGCTGGCCGTTATAAAATCTATAATTCTGCAAACAGGAACAAGTATGGAAACTTCCTTGCCACAAACAGGAACTGGAGATCTAATTGATTGTGAATATTAGAGTAAAACCCAAACCATGAGGTCAAGAGAATTGTCAGTAGACTTGCAAAATAGGATTGTGTCAAAACACAAGTGTGTCATTCTCAAATGGAAGAGGTGTGGAACCACCGTCTGTCCTTACAGATGGACAGCCAACCATTGGTGTTGGACTCCACCAATCAGCCGTTTACAGTAGCATTGTAAGACGGAAGCCATTCCTCAGTAAAAGATTAGAAGTAAAAACTATAGAGCAATCCTGAATGAGAATCTGGGGCCTTACTTATAAATGGTGTTTATTGCTGCAAATAAATATTTGCAGCCTTCAATTTGTTAATCCCTTGTTCACATAATTGTAACTCTGTTATGGAATAGTTGAGCATAATTACAGGATGCAAACAACTGTAAAACAATTGCACAAATTCAGAGGCTAGAACAGAACATGTATTGTCTATGGCACGATGACTTTTTTGACATTACTACAACAACCAAATAACATATTTCAGACAGCAGGTTATATTTTCTGGGAAACAATGGTGACTGGTTAAGTAGTCAATTTAGACACTCTTGAAAGTTTTTGAAACTATGTAGTGGGATGGGCCATATCAGAGAAGCCACCTTGCAAAACTGACACAGGCAATACCTGTACACTTACACGTCTAAACAACTCTCAGATTCTTGGCAACCAATTGCTTGCAGAAGGAATTAGCCAATCAGATGGGGATATCCCAGCTATCCTTAAGCACTGACCTGCCAGCCATATTGGTTGGCATAATTAAATTGACACATGAGTACATCCAATTTTCTTACACAGTGGGTGAAGAGTCCAACCTCAAAGCTCAATTTGCTGCAACATCCAGCTTCCTAAATGTAATCAGAGCCATTTACTGTACTCATATTGTTGGTGACAGAGGATATCCTCTTAAGTGTTGGCACCTTACTGCCTTTTGTAACCAAGATGTCAGAGGAGAGATGCTACAGTGATGCAAGGCTCAGGCATGGTCCATTGTGGAATGCATAATTGGGCTTCTGAAAAAGCTGACATGCATCATGTGCGGAGATGTTATACCACCCAGAAAAAGTCAGCCAGGTTGTAAAGCTTTTCCCCCAAATGGTCAGTTACATTCTGCCTCTATAAACTTTTAGATCTGACCACGTGTTTTCACGTCTGTAACAGGGTACTTCTGATGCGAATGGTCCTGTCTACGGCAGCTACAAGCTGTCACTCAAACCAACGTTCATTGCTGATGTCACTGATATGGCGCTTTTTCCTCGCCTCAATCTCCATCACAAGAACTTCCTCCCCACGTTCTGCAAAATCCCCCCTTTTCACCTTTTACTCTGCTATTGTCGCCACTTTCTCACACAATAACGAATGGGGCACCACGTATTTAAGTATTCATGAGGTGATTTGCATTGACCGTTTATGGATATTTATGGGTAGGATATGAAGCTCATTCACCTGCACACAATTTCAAGAAGTAATTTATAAAAAGGAGCGACATTCAGATGTGCACACTCAGGGTTTTATAAATCTGAATTTTTGGGGGGGGCGTATGCCGTTTGCAATTATTTGTACTCAAGCACACTTTCACTCTGGAATCTACACAAAGTTTTATAAATGAGGACCCTGGAGTGGCCAAGCTTTAACCAACAGAGCATATCTAGACAGACCTATACATGGCTGTGCACCAACACTCCCCATCTAACCCGGCTGAGCTTGAACAATTTTTTCATGAAGAATGGGAGAGCCTTCCAACAGGAAAGTACACCAAACTTATAGGACCACTCCCAAGAAGATTAGAAACTATGTCTGCCAAAGGTGCATTCACCAAATATTAAGTAACAGGTCTGAATACTTATGTAAATGGAATAATTCAGGTGGGGTTTTTTTCATACATTTACAAAACATTCCAAAACCTTTTTTTTGTTTGTTTTATCATTCTGGAATATTGCTCATCTGCAATTGATGATGATGAAGAAACAACTGAATTCATTTTTATGAGACTCTGAAACAGACCTAAATGTAGAACACCACTTGAAAGGTTCTGGAAAATGTTCAATGCGCACTGCGTTTGCTTCTGTCTGAAGACTAGTTGTAACAGCTCTTAATAAAGTAATACTACCTTTACAGTCATACTTTTATGCACAGTAATAAAAGTAATTTAATCTAATTTCAGAGATTTTGAGATCCTAATCCAGCGGGAGTTCCCCAGTGATATGCTCACATCCCAAGGAGAAGGATATTTGTTTCCCTTAAATTGTAAACACACCTCATACACACCTCAAACACACCTCATACACCAGGCCATAGACATTTGCAACAAAAATACTGTGATTGGTGGTCCGGCAAAGTGAGATTCGCATCGTCTCAGCAGATGACAGGAAGTCTGTAACGTGATGGGAAACATCCCTAACAGTTACAAGTTTTTCCTCCATGGAATACAAAGCAACATGCATCACTATTCCTGATCATTAGTTAATTATCAGGAATAGTGCATCACAACTTGTCTCTGTAAGTAATAACCAGTATTCATATTGGCCATGAAATTTTGGAAATTATATAAATAAATAAATATAAATAAATTTAAATTAAATAAATGTACATGTGGTTGTCGAGGGTGTGGCATGTTGTCATGCAGGTCTGCTGGGAGAAAGGAAAGTATCATTCTACCTCACTTTCCAATGTAGGAAGTCTGCTGAACACTGATAGATGTTCCTAATGTAGCCACATCAGTTCATGGGTAGGGCTAGGGCTTTGGAATAATGATGCGAGAAACTCCCCGGCGTCGCTCGATCGAGCTTCGAGAGGTGGGACATCAGCGCAGCCTCTAACCTTATGAGATACTGTGATATCAAAAATAGACTTCCTTGCACTTTTCCCTTTGCTGGAGTTATAGCCACAGCTGATACTAATACGGCTCTGTCTAAACATGACCCATCGATTTCTCTGTTTCCCTGATTCCCTCCCCTCTCCCAGAAGTGCTTACGCATCGTGTGCTTCAGGGAAGTCAGCGTATGTGATGTTGTGGGACTGGGGTCTTAGCAAAGGACAGAACCTATAAAGTGTTATGTGCTCATTTCCAGAGCACTTGAACAACCCTGGCCCCGTACCCTCCGGGCCCCTGTTTCTCCCCTCACTACCCCTCATTCCTCCTGCTTCTGCTGCGGGCAATAACCCCCACCACAGCCCAAGACGCGTGAAAGAACAATCCTTTCAGCTTCTCTCTCCCACCTGTCTATATAAGCTATATGTGTTACAAGCACACTGCACCAGCAGCTCGGCCAAACATGTAAGTCCCCCACTCCACCACCTCCACTCCACTCCCCCGGGCACGATACGATTTTTCCACCCTCTACCACCCCCCCCCCACCCCCCCCCGACAGGCCACGGCTGATGCAGCTCTTTAGCCGCCACGCTAAAGACATACAGCCCCTTCAGCTGACTGCAGTGTTCTTCAGCCATAAAGATCCACTCTGCTCTTCTACACAGCGCATAAAGCACAAGCCTTACGGAGAATTTTAGAGCTGGACCCTAGAGCGGATGCAGCGGCCCCCTGTCCCTCAGCCTGAGCCTCTGCGATCGGAAGCCCTAAAAAAAAAATTGCGTCCCCAGATTTGTGGAGAGTTAAATCAGCGTTAAGAAAAAGCGGGTTGTTGTCAGAGTTTTAACATCCCAAATTGTTGTGTTTTCCGCCTGTGATGCCTTGTTCTTTCATCCTTTGGGCTCTCCCCTTTTTTTTACTTTCCACAGCACTCTCTCTCTCTCTCTCTCTCTCTCTCTCTCTCTCTCTCTCTCTCTCTCTCTCTCTCTCTCTAGTCAATGCATTCCAGCAGAGCAGATGAAGAGGCTCTTCGAGGTTTAGCTTCTCTCATCATTAGAAAGCCTGTCTCTCTGCGCCGGCGGGGAAGGGACGCCGTGTGTAGGCTGTGTGTGTGTGTGTTTGTGTGTGTGTGTTATGGGGGGGGGGGTGGTTGTGTCTGTGGTATACATACACTTCACTTAAATTTGTCATGCAGACCAAATTTATGGGCCTGGCCTATCAGTGGTGCTTTAAAGTTCACAAGCTGGTATTTTGTGCATCTTTTTTATTCATGTTCCTGTGTTACCAAATCACTTGCTGTCACCGCAGACCCTTAAAGGATTCATCGCGGTTTGATGTAGCAGATTTTACAAGGCATTACTCGGCTGTAACGCGGGACACCACAGCAGGAGTGATAACTCACAAGACACCGGGTCACGTTGTGGGTTCGTGACGTATGGGTGTGAGACGGGTCTAGAACTTCTGTTCTGATGCTCTGTTTAAAGTGAGCACGTGTTTAATTGAGGTCAGAACGGGAACTTTTATATTCCGTTTGGGAACGCCGGGACGTGTGGTGGCAGGGCCACAACGGTGTTGACCATAAAACCTACTGCTTCAGGTTTGCTTTGTCAGATGTGGAATGATAAATGATAAAACTGCGAGCCATAGGAGGAGCAACTGTATTCTGCTGTGATGAATTATCCTTGTCATACAATGAGTGTCTAGTGCAAAGCCACATAAGCTTGTGGAGTGTGTGTATGTGTGTGTGTGCGTGTGTGTGTGCGTGTGTGTGTGCAATCTACTCCTCACCGGAAGTGGTTACAACATCAAAGCCATAGAGAGATACTTATTACACTGTGGGGGGAAAAATCTACTTTTGCATTAGAAGAAAAGACAGCTCATGAAGAAAAAAAACCCTCACTTCGACTCCGCGTGTGTCAGAGGGAGCGGTCTGGTCAGCTTGGCTCTGCCGTACGTCTTGCGGAGATCTGAGCAGACCCCGAACGGGAACGCGCGCACGTTCGGAGGAAAATTTGCATGCTTGTCCTAGTAATAGCGGGCGCCTTAAATAATTAATGTATGTCAGACTGAACGGTAGTCATGATTTGCGCACTGCTCCACTCCCACCCCCTTGTCATTCATCGCATCATATTTTGCCACTGGAAATATTCGGTTTCAGGTTTTAAATAAAATACAATCTTCTTTTAAAAGCTGTGCGCGTGCGCCTTTCACAATTTTGGAGGTCATAACTTGGGTCCGAATAGTTTCGCAAAGGAATCAGCCCAGTTCAGCAATGCAGATGTTCATGTAACACTGGGCCATTCTGCTGTGTACTGATTTTCTGCATCAATCAAATTATCATTCATACATAGAACACTATTCGCTCTTCCATTTTACTTAATTGGTCCCACAAGATTTCAGCTTCTGGTTTGTCAGCAAGTAGCCTACCTGCCCCTTATAAAGCGCGCTCCCTCTCTCTCTCCGCGGTCACTGCTAATTTCTTGATTCCCATCACTGGTAATTTATGTTTAAACTGCTACAAAAAAAGGGTTTGGCGTTTTTAAGAGAACACCATTTCCAATTTGGCCGGCATCCAATTAGTCTTTTGAGGGGGTCTCGCATTGATTAAAGCGACGACGTAACAGCTCGCTGACAAGACCGGATCCCACATACTCTAATTTCGTCTCTTCTCCAGCCAACTCTCCAACCTTCCCGACGCGGGCGCTAGTTTTTTCCCCATTCCTCCGTTGGCTTCCTCGTTTTTTATATAGCTGCCCGGAGCAAGTGGAAGGGGCCGTAATGAATGTCAGGCGAGGGGCGTTAATAAATTAGCCGCGCGTGTATCTCTGCTTATTAATGGCTGCAGTGGCAAATCCAACCCTCTTTAATGCATTTCACTTAGTGTTGCTTATGAGTGTGTTTCATAAAACATGGCAGCTTCTTATGCGCTTATTCCTGTGTGAGATTTATTACTTGCGCACACGCGTGCACACGCACGCCAATCTATACAGACCCGCGCACACACCCACACACTTAACAGCTTAGAGCCCTAAGATGTATTCTGTGAATGCGTGTCTGTGTGTGCATGCGCACGTGTTTGCACTGTGCTGTAAAACGAAACAGTTACAAAGACTCCGCAAGCACCTCTTAAGCATAGCGGTTCTGATCCTGCCTTAATAATTTATGTACAAACGACGCTACCGAACACGCGACATGCGGCCTCCCGCGTTTCTTCCCACCGTTGACAACGGGGGCTGTACTGAGGTTTCACCTCAATTACCCCCATGCCTGCACTCCCTCTTGTCGAGAACTTAAGTCTGCGTCACTCCATCACCGCATGCTCCGCCCCCAGCGAGCAAACCTGCGCTACAGCCCGCGGCTCACGTTAGCACGCACGAGAACGCTCTTATGCTTTCACTGTTCAGTAAAACTCGTGCAGGGCTCTGACCTCAGTCTGACACCACCTCCACACCCCACCCCAACCTCCCCACCCCCACCCCCACCCACATACAAATGCACGATGGTGTTTTTCCTCCGGTTGTATTTATACAGGTCATTTGCTGGAACCCACCAAGCCTGGAAGCACAGGCAGGGGAGGGAGGAAGAAAGATTGGGGAGGAAGAAAGAGTGAGAGAGAGAGAGAGTGAGAAAGAGAGAGAGAGAGAGAGAAAGGAGGGAGGAGAGGGCAGCTGTACATCACATGTGCTGTTAGTTGTAGCTGCATGGCCTGTGCCCTGCTATCCATGTAAAAGTACTCCCTGTACGGCAGGTGCCAAACTGATCTCTCTTTCTCCCTTGGGCTCCTGTTTATTCTCTCTCTCTCTCTCTCTCTCTCTCTCTCTCTCTCTCTCTCTCTCTCTCTCTTTTTCTCTCACTCTCTCCCCACCTCTCTTTCTGCCACCCCTCCTCCCCTTTCACTGAAGGTCGGTGACTCCCGTTCTGCTGAATGTGCTAAATGTATACGATGGAGAGACACAGTGTTGGGGGAGGGGGGGTGGGGAGGAATGAATGAATGGAGATAAAGCAGGAAAAAACCAGTGACCCAGCTGCTACTGACAGCCATAAAGCAAACGCAGAGTGACAGGTGTCACATGCCACTTCCCTGTGTCTCCCTGTGTGTTGATATGGGCTTTATTGTTCCATGTCGCGTTTCAAGGTCGCGGCCGCAAAAAGAAGTTGCCCTCGGGGGGTGCGGGAAAACGGAGCTGTGGTACTGGCGGTACTGCCTGGCCAAGGCTGTAGGAGCTGGGGAAGGGACTAAATCTAGCCTGAGGTCCCACAGAGGCCTGTGCCATGTACAGACACTAGTGTCACACTGCTGCATTTAGAACAATGGGCTGGAGAACTAGATCAACCGGAAAGGAAAGGCCACCACAGAAGGGGGGGGTGAGGGGGGGTTCACAGGGGGGCGGGGGGAGTTCAGTGCTATGACAGCGATACGTCACATGACCGCTATGACAACGATAGGTCACATGACTGCTATGGCGACTCGGGTTGAATCGCAGGCTTTGGTTTTGTCCAGATCAAACCAGCCCAGCTACCAAACCGGCCTGAAGTCTTCAGGCTTTCGTCCTCGATCCTTTTATAAGAGAGAGTGACACCTTCATAAAAGTGGATGTGGGCTTCAGACCCCTCTGTCTGTTAAAAGAGCCTCAGCTTATGCGCTTTTGGCTGGTTCGGAGTGCAGTTTCCACGCAGCCAGGGCACAACCCCACTCACCCACTGCGACCGCGCTCTGCCTGGACTCCAGTCAATGCGAAATGGATCCATCATGGAGTCCCACTGGGTATCCGACAGCTAAAACACAAATTAGCAGGACACCAGCGCGCATCGATTCCTCTGCTGTAGGATGAGAGTGCAAATGTCACCCACATCGCTGATCTCTCTCCTTCTCTCTCCTTCTTTCTCCCTCATTATCAATATCTTGAACTTGTGGTTTGTAACGTTCCTTAGGTTGACTGTTTTTTAAGGACTGGTGGGTGTATGAAAACGAATTTTGGCATCTGTTGTAATCTTGAAAGAAGGAAGGAGTTGACTGATTGTGTATTTGCATGTGTGTGTATGTGTGTTTGTGGGTGTGCATGTCCAAGGGAACAGTCTTAGTTAATTTTGGGGAAACTTTAGAATTTAGGAATCTGGTCAGTCTGGATGAGTACAAAACCTACCCCTGCTCACCCAGGCCAGACACTTGTGCCAGAGTCCTACCTGTCTCTCTTTCTCTCTCACACACACACTTTCTCTCCTCACTTCCTGTGCCCCATGCATGTATGAGTGACACTTCCAGGAAGACTGAGCGAGGGCGGTTTAGGAGGGAATGACTGTTTTTCGTGATACACTTTCTCCAGTCATGGCTACTGCAGAGGAAGGGGTGGGGGGTCAGTTTTCGTGGGTGTAAACACATAATATGGAAATACGCAGGACTACGTACCATATTTCTGCCTGCACGATAAGATCAGTTGGGGTCCCTCCTCTTATTATAATTGGTGGAACTTGCTGGAGTCCCAGTTCTAGTTATAACTGGCGGGACCAGTTAGGGTTACTACACCCGTTATAGCTGGAGAAAGTCCTGTGCCAGCCGCCCACTGAGAAAAGCACTGCAGAATTAGACAAACATGCAGAGCAGCTGAGTTTGATGCTGAAGTAGGGTGGAATACAGACCCAGAGGAATGTGGGTAATTGCCTTTCTGTTTTATGGGGTGGAATCCAACGTCAAACAATTGTTTTTGGACAACAACGGATGGGTGTTCTGGATACCAGGCCAAAAGTGCCAGAAATTTCACAATTTTTTCTTTCTTTCTTTCTTTCTCTCTCTCTCTCTCTCTCTCTCCCCCACACACGCACAAACATACTCACACACACAGGTTATTGGAATGTTTATTGGAATAACACACAGGTTATAGGAAACTTGATGCAAGTTTGACGTTTGAAACTTAAAATCTCAGTCGGAGACAGTTCAATTCGCTTCGTGACAAAATTATGTGTCTTCAAAAAGACTTTTATAACCATTTAGCAATTTTATGTGTATGTGTGTGAGCAGGAGCGCATGCATGAGTTCATTGGGATGTTAAAGCATTGATTGTGCACCCATAATTCCTCTGAGAGGGATAATTGAGGCCTTTGTTGTATAATCTTTCAGATTCGTATCGAACAGGTCAGGGGTTCAAATATACAACTCAAACCATAGGGACCATCCAATTAAACCTTCTCAATGTTCCCTGAAACAGTAGATAAAGTACTTCCTTAAAAAATCCTTAGAGGGTAAAAGAACATGTTATTGGTATTGTTGTTGTTGTTGTTGTTGTTGTTGTCTTTTGCTGTTTCTGTTGTTTTTGCTTATTTGTTTGTAATTACTAACTTCAGAAAAAGTGTTAATATAATTGATTCTGAAATATAAATTGAAATAAATATCCCGAAATACTGGGATATTTTGTACTGTATTAGGAAGCACCTTTCGATTAAATGTCTCCCTTGATATTTAATGTTGGTGAATTAGGTGTTTAATTCAATTATATGGGGTACTAATATTTAATTGCCATCCTCCTAAAAGTAATTAGACCACTACTAATATTTATTGATTGCCTCAGCTGTAGTAAGAGTTATTTGTTGTAACAATAATTTATGCTGGGGTTTTTTTTTTTTTTACTTTGATATTACCATGAGAATTAATCATTGGAAATGTTATGCATGCTTTTAAATGTTCTCCAGGTCAATATGGACACAGTGTATACTGTACAGCACATTGTGCTTGCAGATTGCATTGCAGTCATGGTTGGCCTGGCCACCCCCTGACCAACACCCCATACACCCTCTCTCTCTCTCTCTCTCTCTCTCTCTCTCTCCCTCTCTCTCTCTCTGTCTCTCTCTCTCTCAAGCCTTGAGATTCAGGAATCAATGCAGTGATTAAGAAAGAGGAACAGAGGAAAGAGGCTGTGCTTGGCTAGAGTCAGCACTCTGTCTCTCACTGCCCCCCCCCCTTTCTGCTTCTCTCTCTCTCTCTCTCTCTCTCTCTCTCTCCGTCTCTGCGCAGCTCTCACACTGTTCCCCCTAAAAGACACTCCCATGTTCTATAGCTCTTTCTCTTTATCATTACCTAATCTGAAAAGCTCCTTTTTCCCCCACACGCAACTTCAGACCACATTAACTTCTAAAGGGCCGAGCAGCAGCACCATGTCTTTCCACTGCCTCGTTCGGCATCTTCTACATTCATTCCCACTTGTAGAGCACGTTAATGGTTAGCGGCTTTAAGTGACATTGTAAGAAATCGTAGGTAAGGACCTTATTAGATCTGTGTGCACTGTATACTAAGGGCTTGCCCTCTGTTCTAAACGGATTAAAGTGAAAAAGGCCCTGTAGATATTTTGCGGTTGTTAATAGTCTCCCTCTACTGGCCCTTTCGCGAAACTGCAGGTTAGGATTGTTGCACCAGGTGCGTATCGCGGTAAGGGCTGATAACGTATCTTCACCAAGGGCCGTATGCGTCTGAGCTAAGTTTAACAAGCTAAACCGACTGCAAAAACTGAATGCTTGCTGAAGTTGGGTATAGATATAATGGATAGGTCACATTCTTGGAAAGACTCAGATAAACTGGTGGGGAGATAAAAAAAAAAAGTGGCTGATAAATCTGGTGTATGTGCATGTGTGTCTGCATCTGTGTCATTGTATTTTACATCTTTCTTCAAAAAGATGTAAATTTTTTTTTTTGCACTTTTACATACCACATTTCTGTGATCCCCGACTGAAGCTCCTCTCTCTACTCTTCGTCCACTCTTTCATGCATCTTCTGGGCGGCTTCCTCACTTAATTCTGGGGTCCATCTAAAGAATGCTGGATAGGAAGCAGGTCACCAGACCTGCAGTGTTGGACTGGAGGTGAAGGACACCACGGAAAGGTTTGACCCCTCTGCTGCCTGTGTTTAATGGTGCTCTTCTTTCCTCGATGAATTTTAAAGTATGAGGTGATATTGATCTCTGTGTGTGTGTGTGTGTGTGTGTGTGTGTTTGTGTGTGTGTGCTTGTGTGTGTGAAAAAGTCAATCCTTTCTCTTAAATACAAGTGGAAATGTTATATGATTTATTCATATCTCAGGCGCATGCT
>JAOXYF010000023.1:6201601-6212099 GCA_028565775.1 Sternarchorhynchus goeldii
GTGTGTGTGTGTGCGTGCGTGCGTGCGTGTGTGTGTGTGTGTGTGTGTGTGTGTGTGTGTGTGTGTGTGTGTGTGTGACTGCGTGAGAGATGGAAAGAGCAAATCTCTCACTTATCAGTGGACACATGGACACCAGTGGACACACGGACAATGGCAGAGATGACAGGATGACGATGATGACTATGCTATTATACAACGGCGCGAGCACTCTGAGGGGAAACAAACGTACATTCATTGCTCGCGCATATGAGTGCCTGTTAGTTCAGTTAGTTCAGATGTCCTACTTCCTCTTGAACACAGCTACTGTACTTCTCACATTCACTCATAACACCGAGTGCACGAGATGGGGAAACCGGCTTAAGAAGACGTTCTGGGGCATATGTGAATTAAAAAAATATATATATATATCATATATTGCAGTTGTGGATTAAAGTGCTATTTGCACTTAACTGGAAGTGAATTGGTAAGCACACTCAAATTATTTTGTTCCAAACTGTAGTTAACAGAACGGTTAGAAGTCTTACATACATTTATTCGGGACATATGGTAACAGCCTAACGTCACAGTGTTTGTTTTCTATGTAGGCTATAAGAATATAAATGTAAATGTAAATTAATATAATGTAAATGTTCGCGTTTTCACTTGTTTTTTTTAACAGGTTTTACATTCACGTGATAATTTTATATTCTTATATTCTTAACGTATTCGCGTCATACCTGCCGAGGTCATAGCCTTTAAATAATAATCAATATATTTTTTTGTATTTAATGGAAAGTAAAATATTTGATCTGTAATGCTCATTTCATTTCGAAATTACTCTATCAATACTATAAGCAAATTTAACAGGAAGTTCTATGTCTAATTCTAATATTATTTATAACACTCTTATCTATGGTTGAATTTCACTTGAGTGTTATAATGAAACAAAGATATGCGTTATGAATAGAATAATAATATTCGTTAACACGAATAGTGCTGGATTACATAGTCCAAAATTCTTCCAGGAAATCAACATTAATGTGTTTAGCCTGATATTCCTGAAACAGTGAGTCTTTTGATAGAGTAAGTCTCACTGAGGTGTTTAACAAGCATAATGTGAGATTTGGCCAGTCCAGGGTAGATGGAAAGCAAAATCTCTTAGTTGGAGAGAAAACTGTCTGATTTTAAAGTGTTATGAGGCTTTTTCTGTGGCCAGATTAAGTACTGTTTGTAGTGTTAGTCTGTTATATTGGGATAAAATGCGTGCTAATGGGTGGACCACATCCACTGGTCACCAGCCCACCCTGCTAATGCTCACATCTACCAAACTCATTGTCCTCCAACTCCCCACTAGACCTCTGACGTGTACACATTTCACAGATGCCCAGCCTCACTGGGTGCTAACTGGGGCTTCAAACCACCTCATTTGTTTCGAATTACTGAGCCAGCGCAAACAAACCGGATGCAAATTGAAGCGCTGTGGGCGTCGACCTCTGCTGCCACTCTGCCCCACCGGAGCTTGTTCTCACCATAAGTGTTTGCAGTGAGGTGGAGGTGCGAGGTACGAGGAGGGGAGAAGGGGGTGGGGCGGTGGATCAGGACAGCCAGGCTCTCGCACCTCACGCTTTTAGATCTAGTGGGATTGGAGGAGAAATTTAGGCTGCAGACAGCAACGCTGTTATAAGAGCAGAGTGAAAGAGGAACAGCATACAGTGAAATGAGGAAGCAGTCTTTCGATTTGCCTTTATTCTACTCCAGGGGTGTATCGAGCTTTTCAAAAGTGGGGGTGTACTGACATGGGGAAGTAAAATCTCTTCTGAAAGTTTCGGTTTAATCTTACAAAAGTGGGAGGGGGGTGGAATCTTGTTTCATAAAAAGTATGGGTGTTGAAACATAGTAAGCTTCCAGTCCTACGGGGAAGAGCTCGAGCAAATGGTCATGCCCACTAGCGCAGCCCGATGATAGCAAAGCGGACAATAGCGGAGCCCAATTTGGTTGCTTCGCCTCGAGCGTTGCGTCGCTACGCACGCCGCCTCTGGAGCCGCCTCAGAGGAGTTTTTCCCGCGATGTTTCTGTTTGGGCAAAGCCTATGTGGCGCGGTTCATACCGATTCCCTCATGTACGAGCGAGGCCGCTCTTGGTGTCCTAAGTTTCCATGAGGTTTTTCCTCGAGGCAAGAGTTGCTGAAGCTCCTCTCTGGTTTTCTTTTGAATAACAGCAGCGCATTATCTATCATACAGACTTTCCCTCCCTGAATCTTCTATTGGAAGTCATTGAGGGATAGTTTTCCCGAATTGCGCTTTTCCTGGAACTCTTATTCAGGAACGCTGAACCCTCATTTGAATACTCTTTCATGTGGGCCCAGGATGTACAGCAGTTAGTCATTAAACTGTAAGGGAACTTCAGTGCAGCAGATATACAGTACACATTCGTCAGTTTGCTAAAGTACTGTTGTGGGCAGTACCATATATTTAGCTTCGAGTGGAGATCAACATGGGTTAGCTGACCACCAAAAATCTGCACATATATAACATCTAGAAGAAGATACTTCTCTATCCCTGTTTGTTACATTTAGATGTGGAGCCAGCGTCAACACAGAGGTGCCATCAAACCTGTGACCCATTAAACATGAGTGCTGCCATTGCTTTCTTCTCATGCAGCAGCTGAGCTTGTGGCTCGACTTGTCATGGGGCTTTAGGTTGTACAGTGTCAGTGTGTAGTTCCTGCTGCAGCAGGTCCACCGTCGTCAAGCATGACCCAGTCATCCATCAGTGAGGTCTTTTGTGGACCTCCTTAGCATGATGACCTCCTAGATGTCAGGAGCTTCGGTCTTACGTCTTATGGAACCAGACTGTGAGACGCTTAAGTGCTTAAACCCAGGAACAAAACAACAGGTGTTTATTTATTCATTTGATTTGTCACATTTACATAGAAATATCTGTCTGTCCGAGAATGCTGCATACACCGTGTTTGACTTTGGTTTACTTACAGAGGTTTTCCTAATAAAAAAAATAATGCATGTATGGGCTTTGTGATAATCCTGTCATCTGTGTCTGAGATGCTGCAATGCTTCTTGGTTTTGTTTGTCCTCAGTACATCATCTCCACCCCACCACATCATCTCCACCCCAGTACATCATCTCCACCCCACCACATCATCTCCACCCCAGTACATCATCTCCACCCCAGTACATCATCTCCACTCCACCACATCATCTCCACCCCAGTACATCATGTTGGACATATTTCTTCTCCAGGTCCATCGCGTTTTGTGTCTATTTTCAGTGTCTTTTTTGTGTTTAAGTGTCCCTGCCAAAGCCGTAAAGTACATGCAATGAGTTTGTGTTGTGGTCTTTGCTTGATAGTTTGATAGATTTGCTTGATGGAAATTTGAAGACTTTATGGTGTCGTTATTACATTTGCTCCATTAGATCCATGTGTTCTTCTTCACTGTCTATTTAAAAACAGACATCCTATCTGCCTTCAGTCTACTTTGGTTTATTGACTCTGTCTGAAGGAGAAAGACCCACTTTCACTAAAAGAATGACAGATTGAGTTTGGTCTTGTCTAAGCAGTAACTAGGACTTTGTCATATGATTGGTATCAATTCTGAACTTTGGTCCCTTGTCATCCAGTAGCCTGCTTCAACAGGTGTGAAGCTGAACTTGGAAGAAAAAAAAATGTATGCGTTTGAGTGTGTGTGTGTGTGTGTGTGTGTGTGTGAAGAGATGGTGAGAGACAACGACAGAGAGATGTTTATGTTTTATTTATGACATTTTGCTCCATTACATTATGGGAAGAAAACATTCTCATCACACTGATGTCCTTATTACATGCCCTCAGAAGGTCAAATACATCTCAATGCTTTAATGGTTTTTGGTAAACAAGACATGAAATATGGCTTCTTAAGACACTTCAAACACTAGGGCAGCTTTCGCTGCTAGAGACAGACTTCATGACTGGGGGAAGTTCTAATATGAAAAACAGAACTGGTAGGTGACCAGCTAGAAGCTTGCCGTGATGAAGTGCCGTAGAGCTGGATTCAGCGAAGCATGTGGACTGTCTGTACATCCTCACCCAGTTTGTGCCTCCCCGCCATTTTAGCGGTAACGTTGTGATGTCCGATCGCCAGCTTGTCTCTAGTGTTCGGTTGACTTTGTTACACAAAAACATACCGTCCTGGCCGAGGCGTTCCAGGATTAATTTTTTTTTTTTCCGAAGTGATCTTGTGATTCTGTTTGTTCATATTTGCTGTTTGAAAGTTCTTTTGATTGGTCAGAGAAGAAGAGAAGAGCCAGAGAAGGCAGCAGTTGTGAAGTGCCACTGTGCGATAATAACCCTACTGTAGTTTTTTTTTTCTTTCCAAAAATAACACCACTAATCGTGAGTGAGAGATCTACAATCTTATTTCCATGAAGTGCTTGGCATCTAAGCATCCTCATGTAGAGAGCTTAAAACGACAGCTGCAACACGTTCAATCCCCCGTGCAATGGGACATTCAGGTTCTCATCGGTGTATGTGTGTCTGGCTGATTCTTTGCAGACTACATCATGGGCTGTGTGGGCACGAAGCCGGAACAGGAGTCAGGCGGCAAGGAGGTGGGCAATGACGTCACAGGAAACTGCAACCAGACAGCACACTACGTCAAAGACCCTACCAGCAAGACCGTGAGTGAAGGGGCTCTCAGCAGGGGCTCCCAGAATGGGCTCCCAGAACGGGCTCCCAAAACGGGCTCTCTTAGGCCTGAAATAGAAAGGTTCTGGAAAGAACAGGGGATTTTTTTCTTAGTCTTATGGTTTTCTCAAAAGTTGCTGATTGCAAGTTGAAGTGACCATTATTTTGCAAGGTCACTGGAATTAGAGTAGTTAGGCACATTCAGCTTTCATGAGAAATACTTCCTCTTTTTGCTGCCAGTCAGTCTGTTGAACTGAGCACGACAGGGACTCTGGTCTGCTTAGAGACCTGCACATTGTTTTATTTTACAGCAACACATGTCTGACATTCCCACCAGTTACACAACAGTGAAAATGCTGTAAGTCATTATCATAATAATAAGGATTTTTTTCTATAAGGTTTATTTGTACAGTACTTTTCAAACATAAATGCAGCTCAAAGTGGATCCTTCACAGAGTGGATCCTTCACAGAGTGGATCCTTCACAGAGGATTAATAGGCAAAAGAAATTAAAAACATGATCATATGAGCATAAAACTAGTGAGAAATAAATATAAAAATATATTAAAGTAAAAATAAACAATAGTAATATTAAAAATAGTAATGATAATAAAAACAACAGCAATTATATTAAACGTTTTAAATAAATAAGAAATAATAAAACCACTAATACAAATCACTAGTTTAAAAATAATTTTTTTTATTGTAGTATTGAATAAAAGTATAAACTACTAATGAAAACCAAAATGTTTTCAAATGCTTCTTGAAATGATGCTTCTTGACGTTTTACCTGTCTAATATTTCTCAGTAAATTGTAAATTTCTCAGTAACCCAGTTTTTTTGGATGCATAAAATCAAAAGATCTCACATTTTTTTCTTGTTATTTTTTGGCTCACCAAGAAAGAGGGTGTTGCTTGTTCATAACGGACATTTTTGTACATACAGAGACAGGTGGTCCTGATGTGACACTTTTCAAACCAGCAGTAGTACATTGAAATCCATCCTGAAAGGTACTAGAAGGCAGAAACTGATTACTATAAAATGTACATGTTGGTCCTAAACAGTATTTTCTCTATGTCTTGCGCAAGTGTGTCACTTAAGGGTCTAAGGGTCGTTCTGTGAAGTTTTAGGTAAAGGAGCTGTGTACAGTTTGCGTTCTCAGTATTTGTATCGCAGAAGCTCGCGTGTTGACACGCATGGCCAGACCTCGCCTGGAGACAATCTCGCTTACCAGGTCTCTTCGCAAAACTCTGCCCCACTTCACGGCTGAGAACAACAGGCCGAGAGTAAAGCTCAAACTGGGAAATCGGGATTCGACTGCTCAGACTAGAAGTGTCCTTGTGTGCCGGGTAGTCTTGTTCAACCAATCGAAGGGCACTTCCAAGTGAGCTGGGGGACCCAAGTCTGTTTGATGTGCTATCGGTGCACCTTCCCTACCCTGTGAGGAAATTCTGTCACTTAGAGGCATTACAGTTGCCCAGAAATGAGTGGAGATGTTTTTAGGTCAAACGAGTGTGGCATCCATCCTTTCATTCTGTTTAGCATTGAAGTATGTTTATGTAGGAAAGCTGAAGCTGAGAAAGTAATTTGCTCTTAAATTAGACTCTGGGATGCTTTGATGATATTTATTTTATTGCAGTTTTCCTAGTAAAAGGATAAAGAGTTGTATGTTTGGCATTCTGTGAGCACTGCACCGTGCCAGTGCCAAATCATGTAACAGCTGCCAGGCCGTAACATGTCACATCTTCCGGTGCCGTAACATGTAACATCTGCCAGTGCCAAATCATGAAACACCCAGACGTGCTGTATCACGCAGCACCTGCCAGTGCTTTATGTAGCATCTGTCCGTAATGCTACCTCAGGTGCACCGTAACCTTTCAGACTCTGTTCTCTTAGGTTCATTCCTTCATTGTTACTGGCGTTGCGTGTTAACAGTGGTGAGTTGGTCGGCGAAGTTGGTGATGTACCTTAAACCCATACACTCGCTGTAACATGCAGAGAGATATTGACCAGTTTCAGCCCTGGGCTGATATTCCTTTGTATCTTGTTTGCATAGTGACCAGCAGGTTCCCTGGCTCTCGAAAATATCTGTCTCCAGGGAGAACAAAGGACCTTTATATTGTATTATCTTTTTATAGCACTTTTCACATGAATTAATTAAATTTCATTTAACAATGTACAAAATTTGCATCTGGTAGCTTTGGAATACAAAAACTGTGTTTCTCTGATAGTCTATAGCAATTTCCTTTGAAAAACTGAACACTGAAACACTAAATATTAATAATATTATTTTATTTAATTTGTCCTTTATATTTTGCATCCTTACACACTTCTACAACTCTGAACGCAAAGCCAAAATGGGTCTATAAAATATCGTAGAATCTTTTCGTATTTTTTTTTTACCACCAAATGTTCGGTGTGTCCTGGGTCTTCTAAAAAGTTTTACGCATAGAATAAATGTCGGTCTAAATTTTAAGTTGATGGAGATTAAAAATGAACTCTTTGATGAGTTCCGTGTTGAAATTTTTAAGGTATTTTGTCAAAACAATGAATAGGTAAATGAGTGATATGCTTCCCCATAATTTCTGTAGTTGTTTTCATCACAATTCTTTAGCCGTGTCGCACCAGTCTACCAGAGAAAGGTGATCGGGCAGATTCAGACATTTGTTGGATCATTAATTAATTTGTATTAATTCATTTTTGGATGCTGGAAGCTCTAGCGAAGCTTTAGTTCTGTGAGCAAATGAAAATGAACCATAAAATGGTCTCTCTTCCTCTCCACAGAACAGAAACAACTCCAGCGTTCCTGCATCAGATGGTAAGAAAGATTTTCCACTCAAGAAAAGCCATGCGACAAACTTTCTACTTCTTTAACTGCTGTCTCCTGGGTTGCTTGAGAGCTGTTCTTTGGTAATCCCAAAAACATAAATAAACATTTATTTATATTTATTATAAATGAATATTTATTTATATTTATTATAAATGAATAAAGTAGGCAACGAAAGTTACTAAAAGTCATAAGAGACTCGTCATAAGAAGAACAACACACAAATTCACAACAAACAAGCATATGGTTCTTCAACATAGGATTTAAACAGTTTAAAGTTGCACTGAGGTTTAATGAAAAGGTTTTTTTTTGCTTATGAAAAAGGAAGTTGCTGGTAACACTAAGGTTTGTACTGCTAAGCTATTAATAAAATTGTTTCCTACTCCACTGGTTTGCAAAACATTTACACTAACCCTCAGCCACTTTATAACGTGATCTTGGGGTTAAATTCAGTTCCTGTTTGTCACCTAACTGAGGATAAGAAGACTAAGCTTTTGACATACAATTCTAATTTTATTTTCGCATTTATGAAAATACATGATTTTCACAGAAAATGGAAGAGCGCGTCAATTAGGTAGTGAGCAGAACCAAGGAGACTAAAATCTTCTCGCTCTCCTCAGGTGCAGAGAACATGGTCATCGCCCTGTTTGATTATGATGCTCTGCATGATGGAGATCTGGCCTTCAAAAAAGGAGACAAGCTAAAAATCTTACAGGAGTGAGTTCTACACTAAACTAACACATGCACCCCCACACACAATATTTCCTAGATTTAAGTTCATGAATGAATAACTCCCTCTTCTCTCTTTCCTGTGCCTGTAGGTCAGGAGAATGGTGGAAGGCACTGTCTATGAGCAGTGGCCAGGAAGGTTATATCCCCAGCAACTATGTAGCTAAAGACACCCTTCAAACTGAAGAGTGAGTATACAGTGTAGACACTCTTATGCATGATAATGCTGAGGGATCCCAATCACAGCCTCTTGAGATCTTGGTCATAAACACTTTAGCTTAGACTTAGCTGTAATCACATGGCCCAGCCAGTTATGTAGTTATGTTATGAATTTGAACAATACTCTCAGTGCATTAATGCAGAGGGTAACGGTGAGGGTCAGTGAGTACGGTGTCTTTCAGGTGGTTCTTCAAAGGAGTCAGCAGGAAAGATGCTGAAAGGCAGTTACTGGCCCCAGGAAATAAAACAGGCTCCTTTATGATCCGGGACAGTGAGACCACAAAAGGTGAGTCCACCAGCAACCTCAGTTAAAGAATGGAGAACAGAAATGTGTACTCAACTCAAATGTATGTTTCTTTCAGTTTCTGAAACTGAACTCAGAAAAATAACTGCCATTTTGTCTTTCCGTAATCAGACATAGATTAAGTGATTGTAGATTTAATAATGCTTTGAAATCAACCACATCCTGTTCTTCCTGAGTAGGATGTGTATCATTTTGTCTTCAGTGTTAACTGTGCCTAATCCAAATTTAGTCACCAACTTTATGTGATGCGTTGATTAACAGAGGCCTGCTGAGGTCTAAATTAATGTTTCTACTGATCCCAACCACAATACACAAAGTGCAGTGGTCCTGCCTCAGTGACTTGGGAGTTTACCCAGTCCTGAAATAACATGCACATACACTGGGCCCACAGGAAGCTATTCGTTGTCTGTGAGGGACTCTGACCATCAATCGGGCGACACGGTAAAACATTACAAGATCCGCACCCTGGACAATGGCGGTTTCTACATCTCCCCCCGGATCACGTTCAGCACCCTTCAGGACCTGGTCAGCCATTACAAGAGTAAGACACACACGCGCACACACACACGCACACACATATAGCGTTCACACCCACATTTAACCTCCTACTAATTAAGAAGCACTCTGCTTGTACATCTGATGAATGTCCTTGCACATCTCATGAACGTAAACAGACCGTCCTGTTAGACAGTCTGGTGGCTTTTCTTAAAGAACAAAAATAAGTTTATTAGCAAGCAGTTTATCTTCGAAATCACCAAGAGGTTGTCTTTCACAGTAACCTCATTCTGATTTCCTGTCGTATTTATTCTGTGCTAGGAACGAACCATATTTGATATACAACTGTTTCTGTGAGTAATGCACTGAGCAATGAGGAACCATGCAAAAAACAAAGTTACTCTGCAGTGTAAGAGATAGAATGAGATGAGCTCAAATCACGTGGTTTCCCTGGATAGTTTTATCTCAATAGCCAAAGTGCACTTGACAACTGACACAATTTAACAGTATTAACTGTTTTCCCTGTCAGTTTGGTTTCATTTTAAAGCTTAATTTTAAATCCTTTATTTTAAAGTATTCTTTCTTTAGGTTTAAAGAATCATCTTGGTGTCCTCAGTTAGGGTCGAAAAGAATATTGAATTCCTGAAAAGAACTATTTGTGTCGCTTTAAGCGAGCTGCATGCTTTGGAAGGAGTGTTTCTGAGAACTGCCTGTGTTTCAGCAGAGCAGGGAGACGGCCTGTGTCAGGCTCTCACCAACCCATGTATCAGCGCCAAACCCCAGAAGCCATGGGAGAAGGATGCCTGGGAGATCCCTCGAGAGTCGCTCAAGCTGGATAAACGGCTGGGCGCCGGACAGTTCGGAGAAGTCTGGATGGGTAAGACACACCTCTACGTTTTTTGTCCCATATGTCACCGGGCAGTAGTAAGTTTTGATGGCGTGGGTCAGGGGGCCATTCTAGGTCTTCAGCGCTCCGTGCCTGGTTAATGGCTTCCCCCCTGACCTCTCTCTTTTAGCCACGTACAACAAGCACACCAAGGTGGCGGTGAAGACCATGAAGCCGGGCAGCATGTCTGTGGAGGCGTTCCTGATGGAAGCCAACCTCATGAAGACCCTCCAACACGACAAGCTGGTCCGTCTCAACGCCGTGGTTACAAAGGAGGAGCCCATATACATTATCACAGAGTACATGGAGAAAGGTCTGTGTGTGTGTGTGTGTGTGTGTGTGTGTGTGTGTGTGTGTGTGTGTGTGTGTGTGTGTGTGTGTGTGTGT
>JAOXYF010000023.1:6212399-6236701 GCA_028565775.1 Sternarchorhynchus goeldii
TGTGTGTGTGTGTGTGTGTGTGTGTGTGTGTGTGTGTGTGTGTGTGTGTGTGTGTGTGTGTGTGAGAAAGAGAGAGAAAAAGAGAGGAGAATCAGTATAGTACGTTCTGCATAAAAGCAATCTGGAGCTATTGAAATTAAAATGTATAACGAAATATTGAAAATATATATAATTTACACAGGTAGTTTACTGTATTTACACAGGTAGTTTACTGTATTTACACAGGTAGTTTACTGGACTTCATCAAGAGTGATGAAGGCAATCGTGTCCAGCTTCCCAAGCTGATAGATTTCTCCGCACAGGTAAGCCTGCTGGAGGGTAGGCCTTTCCACCCTGCAAGCCTGGGCATGTTTTGGTGTGTGTGTGTGTGTGTGTGTGTGTGTGTGTGTGTTTGTGTGTGTAATGACAACGGTACATTCACTGCTGATATACAAAGCAGGTTTGTCCCATTAGCATTTGAATTTTAATATTCAAATCAACAGGTGGCTCTGCCTGTGTGTGTGTGTGTGTGTGTGTGTGTGTGTGTGTGTGTGTGTGTGTGTGTGTGTGTTCAACAGTGCATCTCAGCATATGCAGCTGTGTGAGTATGTATGGAGGCGCATAAAATGTCCACATTTTATGCTCTAGAGTTCAACAGTCTTTGCTTCCGTTAACCAATATTTAATAAATTACAGAATTGCCCTTTTATGTGCAAAGTGGCACATTCTTCTGCTGTTGTAGAAACTTTTGATGAAATATTAAAAGTATGATGAAATATTAATTAAATTCGAAATGTATTATAAATACATTTTGTAATATTTTTAAAATAATGCAAAGAGAGCGCGTGGTGTATTTATGATGCTGTTCGAACTTTGCTGTTGCCTAATGCCCTTGATAGGCAAAGATGGCAGGCTCCTTTACGTCATGTTACACTGAACGTTCCTTCCTCTGCTCTGGGCTCCAGACAGCTGAGGGCATGGCCTACATTGAACGGAGGAACTACATCCACAGAGACTTGCGTGCCGCCAACATCCTCGTCAATAAGAGCCTGGTGTGTAAGATCGCTGACTTTGGTCTCGCCCGCATCATAGAGGACAACGAATACACTGCAAGAGAAGGTGAGCCAGACCACGGCTCTCGAAGCCTCTCAGAAGACTGGCGGCTTCCGCCCACAGCACACACACTTTAGTCGTCTTGACGGCACCGGCACCTGTCCGATCGATGCTTCTTGTGCCTGTCAACCTGCCGAACTTCTCAGTGCGACCAGAAGAGGGCGATATGTTTCACACTCTGTGTTCTCCTGTGTAAGGTGCAAAGTTCCCCATTAAGTGGACCGCGCCCGAGGCCATTAACTACGGCTCCTTCACCATCAAATCAGACGTGTGGTCCTTCGGCATTCTTCTCACCGAGATCATCAGCTACGGCCGTACCCCGTACCCTGGTAAAGTCCACGCCCCTTACGCCCCTCAACACAAGCACAAGACCCTTACAGAAGGGTAAAGATCAGTGCGGTACAGCCCTTTAACATATTCTGTCACTGTGTGTGTTTGTTCTGTATCCAGGAATGACCAACCCGGAGGTGATCCGCTCCCTGGAGAGGGGCTACCGCATGCAGCGCTTGGACTCCTGCCCCCAGGAGCTGTATAACATTATGCTGGAGTGCTGGAAGAACAAGCCTGAAGATCGACCCACCTTTGAGTATCTTCAGAGTGTACTGGAGGACTTCTACACGGCTACGGAGAGCCAGTACCAACAGCAGCCCTGAGCCACACACACACACACACACTCCTGCCTTAACTTAGGCAAATATAACAAGCAAACATCTGCATGCACACCCATGAAACAGTCTGAACCTGAACTGTCAATGAATGGCAATGTGACAATTTATTCTTTTGTTGCGTGTGGTTTCAGTTTCACACAATGGTTAAAAGATACAAATAATGTGTGAACCAAAAATTATAGAGCCATTTTTTTTGAGTATTTTGTTTTATTTCTGTTTTACCATTTTGTCGTTTCTTTGTCAGTTTTAATTTCAAAAGGTTTCAATTTCAAAAGGCCTTGTACCATTTGTTAATATCATTGGTGTGATGAGAATAGTTTGGGCATAATAATTTGAACAGTTGTTATGGTAATCAAATAAACATACACAGCCTATATTAGGTTCAAACAACTAAAGTTCACAAATACTTTCAAACATTTCTATCTAGTTATCAGTACATTCTAAGGGTAACTTTAAAAACCAACCTTGTATTGAGGAAATATTATATTTTTTTTGTCAAATTAGCTTTTACTAGCAGGCTACTTGAAATTAATAACTGTACTGCTTTAGTGTAGATAACAGGAATTCATGCTTGCTGTATATAGTTCCAACACTTTTATTTACGTCTCACTTTCGACTGATTAAATGTGAATGCAAAATATCTTTAAATTCAGATTTAATTTGAACATCTGTGCAATAATAAGGGAATGTGTGATCTTTCTTGTGGTTTTAAATCAGTTATATTTATTTTAGTAACTCTGGTATATTGTTGAGATTCTCTGATATGTTGCCTGAATGTCTGGTATACTGTATATTATTTGTTATTAGGATTTAAATGTTTTATTAGAATCATGCTTTTTTCTAAAATAATGCTTAAAGAAATTAAAATAAGAATTGAACTTGGAAGCACAATCAGAAAACATTAGTAAATACAATAAATATTTAAATATAAAAATATGTAGAATATAGAAAAATATCTAGAATATAAAAACTAAAAATGGTATATTTTTAAATGCATGTGTATTAAATGTATGTCTATTAAATTTTGTTTGAAATTATGTTTTGTGTATCTCTCTGGTTGGCCAGTATTACAGATCTATGAATCTTAGAGTCAGTTTAAATATCACATTTTAATATTTTAAAAATAAAACTTTACTTAACATGCTTTTTCCTCAACATTTCCATGATAAAAATATCTGGAACTGAATTCAGCTCTATGAAAATCTCTTTTTTTTAAATCGATTATTTAATTATAATTATTTATTTACTACATGACACTTCCCTCCCCAGATTCCATATTAGTGATTTGAAACGGTGGTAGACTACAAAGCCCACGGATTTATATCACAGCGGAAGCTGGTGCCAATCTAAATTTCTTCTTTAGCTATGTGATACCGTATGGCCGAATTGTTGGATAATAATATTTATTTAGTTTCAAAATGATTTTTCAATCAATCAATCAATCAATAGCGTTCGAGCACTGCTGCGGGTTCCAGGTGGAGCACAGTGACGCGTTCCAATCGCATTTCACGACAAAGGTTACAGCACCACCTGGTGTTGGCCGTAGACATCGTATTTATTGAGTGGTTAAAGTTCAGTTGATGATGAAACATAACTACTATCTCTAAAATCAAAAACGATAGAAAATCGAAGAAGAACGTTTATCTCTGGAATGCATTAAATATTTAAATGCGGCACTAACTAGTTTCAGGGTTTGCCGAAAATCCTATTCAAGTTTTAATTATGTTTTTGATAGGATGACTGTGTGTTAACAGCAGGGTTACATATATTATAAGAATTCCAATGTGTGGATTACACTTTCAGGTTATTAACTAGCCTACGTGCCAAGTTACCTTAGGCTTTGTGCTAACAGGTAAACCATTAAAAACACTTGCGCGTTTTTCGTTGCATGAAACGTGATATTGTACAATGCAGTGTATCATCAAATCAGATCATTCTTATCATGTTTATGTCCGACTCTAGGGTTTAACAATTTTGTGGCAGATGAAAAAAACCTAACTGACATTTCTTCACTTGCCGGCTTTGCCTACGAAGCCAAGACATTTCCTGTGACGTCTCGAATGACACGTGTATTCAAGATGGCGGCCGCGATGGTGAGTTCAAATGATAACTATGTTTTGAAAATTTTTATTTGTCTTTGTTGATTGACATGAATCAAATTTTAGGCCAGCGATAACGTGGTGCTTGTTGTTTTTGTAAAGCAGACGTCTATGAGTTAATGTTATACGTTTTAATTTCCTACTGTTTATAGCATTTGCCTTGTAAGTTAGCTGGTTAGCAAGGGAGCTTGCTAGCTACCTAGTTGGCTACATAGCTAATCTTTCCTATTCGTGAAGGTATCCTAGCCAGCTGGGGGTTGGCTAGGTAACCTCGCTAGCTGAATTGGCTAGCAGTCATTCGATTTGTAAAGACTAGCTAACTGGTCAAGTCACTGCTCAGCTATCAAAGAAATACTATGCGGGGCAATCTCTGTTAAAGGCGATATCTCTTTTTACGTTTCACGTAGATTCTTGTCACGTGAAAAACGCCCCAAAGCAGTGTTGCTGTTTATTTGATAGCTAGCTTTATGTAGCTGCCATAGGCACGGCTAAGTAACTCGCTGATTTGATAGGATTAATGTTTCGCGTTGAACCGTTGACAGTTAAGTTACCTTACACTTGGTTAGCTGTGCTAGCGAGTTTCCTAGCTAGGTCAGCGAGCTACACATAATATAAACGACTTTCTGACACTGTGAACTTGAGCAGTGGAAAGAAGTATGATTTCGGTTGTTGGAACTTGCAAAACTAGCTAGGTAGGGTAGCGAATTATTTTATTTTGGGTAAGCAAATTTGTTTAAAGTTTTTGTCTTTTCATAAGAGTTCATATATTGTATGTTTCTGGCAATTATCTAACATCCTCTTTTCTTTGTGTTGTTGTTTCCTCTTAACGGAGTAAATGTACTGTGTTTATTTTAGCAAGGTATTTAGCTGTTGAAAGGGTTTCTTGGCATAAAAAATCCAACGGCTCGCATAGATGAGCCTTCTCTAAGTACTTTGCTGTTCGTGTTTGGTTTTTCGCGGGATCAAATTACATATCTTTTACAACCAGATGCTTTCGTACAAATTTTAGGTTTTACAAATCCTTTATTAGCTTGTAGCAAATTTATAATTAAACGAATGGGGTAAAATCGATGCGTGTTGTCGAGCTTTATAAATATTTTCTGCTGTGTTTGCTATTTTGTAATTAAAGAGAAATAGCACAGCAATTTGATACAGTCTCTTCCGCATGGCTTTGCATTTATTCTACAGGAAACGTGGATCTTACTGCTGCTTTCCATACTGCCTTTGGTCAAGTCCTTCTACGTGCCTGGTGTAGCACCCATCGATTTCCATCAGAATGATCCTGTGGAGATCAAGGTGTGGCCTGTGAACTTTTTCCAACGTATCGTCAAAGCACTATTGCTTCAGATCAGTATTTAACTGTCGTAGCCTATTTCTGCAGTTAATTTAGAATCTGCTTGACTCTACTTTCAACTGCACAGGTGAAGCAGAGGAAGTACACATCTAATTACCAAAGTTTGAGTTTTGCAGCGGTGTCACCCCATATCCTCTATAAAGGCTTGGTCTTTGTCTGCTCCGTAGACCTAAACCTGCATGCGGTGTAATGCAGGATGTCTTTGGCTCTTTGTCCTGTGTAGGCAGTAAAGCTGACCAGTTCTAGGACCCAGCTTCCCTATGAGTACTACTCCCTCCCTTTCTGTCGGCCTGGCAGCATCGTCTACAAGGCGGAGAACCTGGGTAAGCCTCCTCACCTTAGAACTCCAGGTTACGCGTTGGCCGTGCAGATCGGAAACTGCATCGAAAGAAAGAAAAAAAAAAAACGGATGTGCGGTTCCCACACGATCACCCCTAACCGTCCCGACGCTTGCCTCCCTTCCCGGTGGGGGGGGGGGGCGCGGCGTCGTTTTCACCCAGGCGAGGTTCTCCGTGGTGACCGCATCGTCAACACGCCCTACCAGGTGCGCATGAACCAGGACAAGAAGTGCGAGTTGGCGTGCGGGACGGCAAACGAGCCCACCAAGTTCACCATGGCCACCAGCAAGCTGATGGCCGAGCGCGTCAAAGAGGAGTACTATGTTCACCTGTGAGTCTCGCTCCCGCCCGCAGTCCTCACGGCTCCCTGAGGCTTTCGCGGCTTTTACGCGTTGTAAGAGACTTGAGGAGGAGCAAGAGAGTCTTTTTCTTTCTTTACAGGTCAACAGACTTTTTTGAGCATGTTTTTTATTTATTTATTTATTTAATTTGTAGAGCTTTCTTGAATATTATTTTCTACTGCTTACAGACATTATATATTAAAGGTGCTATGTGTAGTGTTAACATCCTTGTTGCATTAAACTGATCATGTGTTGGAATCCACCAAATAAGCCAATGACGTAGCAGTTTGTAACATTTGTCAGCATTCTAAGCGGTATGCATGGTCACAAAGTTGGGAGGGCTAACCAGGCAATGCAAATTGTTCAGTATTGCAGACAACCTTCCTGTGGCCACGAGACTGGAGTTTTACCCAAACAGAGATGCAGGAGCAGACGAGGAGCAGAAGAAGGACGTCTCGAAAGACGTCCAGTTCGAGCACGGCTACAGGCTAGGATTCACCGACAGCAACAAGGTAGCAACACCTTTGCTCTCAGCTGCCAATCCTATATGTGCGTACAGCCTGTGAACGCAGGGTGGAACATGCCCAAATATTTACCGGTCCAGTACCAGGCCTCGGGGTACTATTGGTCCTAGATGCGTAATTCAGAGTGGATGGTGCATGGATGGAGTGGATGGAGTTTGTTCTGTATCATCTTAACAGACGCATGTGGCTTGGACCACATTTAGGGCATTTATACTCTTATCCAGAGCGACTTGCACAAGTGGATCCTGCACCATCTGTGGTTGCAGGATGGACACTACAGACCTAGCTTCTGAACTCACTCGCGTACACGCGTTTAGCACGCTGGACGTTCTTCACAAGGAGGAACTGTTGCCAGGGGCCCTGTGTACGGTGTGAGGCTGGTTCCTCCTACTCCTTGTGAATCAGTGTTGGCCTTCAAAACCTTTTGAGGGTTTATCCCAGAGTTACCTTTTTAAGAATTGCTGAAGTGTTCATTTGGGTCACTGATTGAACACACTAGGCTGATTTATTGGTCGAGTTATTATGCAACTACACTTGGCTGTTTGATTGTCGCGCAGTAGTGTTCTGAAACTAGATGGATACTTTGAATGACTGCTGTTCACTTTCCTGCCCTTGCTCCCCTCTTGCAGTATTATTTGCACAACCACCTATCCTTCATCCTGTACTACCACAAAGAAAAGGTGGAGGAAGAGGAGGAGCACAACTACCGCGTCGTTCGCTTTGAGGTGGTTCCACAGAGCGTGAAGCTAGAGGGTAACTCCTTCCATCTCCGGCCTGGCCTGCTTAATAAGACCCTGATCTCTCTCCCTGTCTCTCTCCCTGTCTCTCTCCCTGTCTCTCTCCCTGTCTCTCTCCCTGTCTCTCTCCCTGTCTCTCTCTCTCTCTCTCTCTCTCTCTCTCTCAAATTGACTCGTGAATAATACATTGTATACTGCAGCAACTGAAAATAAGTTCATGCTGTGAGGATGTTTTTTCTGTCTGGCCAGTGGCTTGTGCCCAGCGTCTGCTGGCTGCTCACAGGATGTCTGAGAAAACCAACGTGCCTTTTATCTTTCCAGTTTTTTCTTTTTTTTTCGTTTTTAAAATGGTTTTATCTCCACCTCCAGACCTGAAGACTGATGGAAGCGGCGGGTGCACTCTGCCCGAGGTCAGCGGCTCTGCCCCTCAGGAGATCGACCCCGGCAAGGAGAACAGCGTGCTCTTCACCTACTCCGTGCACTGGGAGGTGAGCTGGCTTGCCCGTGATCCCCACCTCTAATGCCTGCCCCAGCGCTCGCCTAACTCCTGCGTTGTCCCCTTGTGCGTTTACCGCAGGAGAGCCAGGTGAAGTGGGCCTCACGCTGGGACACGTACCTCACCATGAGCGACGTGCAGATTCACTGGTTCTCCATAGTCAACTCGGTCGTGGTGGTTTTCTTCCTGTCAGGTGCGCCACTCGTTCGCCACTCGACACGCCTCGCGTCAAGCCTCGTGTCAAGCACAGACAATAGGCAAAACCACTGAAATTCACATGAAGGACATGTTGTCGTTTTTGTTCTGAAGGATGAAGCCTGTGTCACGTCAGTCAGTGTTGTTGAATGCTTCAAACACATTATATCAGGGTTT
The DNA here is from genome assembly GCA_028565775.1 of Sternarchorhynchus goeldii. Taxonomy (NCBI): domain Eukaryota; kingdom Metazoa; phylum Chordata; class Actinopteri; order Gymnotiformes; family Apteronotidae; genus Sternarchorhynchus; species Sternarchorhynchus goeldii. Next base: position 6,220,420 of record JAOXYF010000023.1, read on the forward strand.
TTTTTTTTTTGTTGTTTTGTTTTTTTTTTCTTCTTCTTCTTCTTCTTACCGCGAGGCATCTGTTTGCAGTCAGGCGTCTGGCACTACCTAGAACATCTCAGTGAAATCAGGTCTCAGGTTTCAGAGGTGTTGCATTCAGTCAGTCGCCCAGTTAATGTGGTTCGGCTTGGATTTGAATAACCCTCCCTTTTTGCGCAGACATATTCGAAGCCGGTTTGAATTCCGGTGCAGGGGCTGCTGAAACGCATCCCCTCATTCGAACAGCAGTTGAGGAACCGAGGTGGTTCTGGAATGTCTAGAAGGTCTAAGCGAGGTCTCGGGCTCCCGTACTGTGACCCAAACGATGCTGTGTTCATGTCCACAGGCATCCTGAGCATGATCATCATCCGAACCCTGAGGAAAGACATAGCCAACTACAACAGAGAAGACGACATCGTAAGAGAACCCTCTCCACCTGGGCTCGCGTCTAGTGGGCTTCAAGCAGTGCTTGGGGCGATAATTAGTCTCTCTCTCTCTCACCCTCCTCCTGTGTTCTCATGCTCTGTCCCAGGAGGACACCATGGAAGAATCCGGCTGGAAGAACGTTCATGGAGACGTCTTCCGTCCGCCCCAGTATCCCATGATCCTCAGCTCCCTGTTGGGCTCAGGGATCCAGCTCTTTTGCATGGTGCTCATTGTTATCTGTGAGTGGGATGTTGCCTGTCATTAATGTAGGACTTCACACTGCTTTTTAGTCAAGGGAATATTGTAATGGTGTGTGTGTGTGTGTGTGTGTGTGTGTGTGTGTGGGGAAGTTGTGGCCATGTTGGGAATGTTGTCTCCATCTAGTCGGGGAGCCCTGATGACAACGGCTTGCTTCCTGTTTATGTTCATGGGGTAAGATGAATATTTGTAGCTACTCCTGTGTGTTTCGGGGTGAGTGTGGTGGTGGTGTTGTTGTGTTAAAAACAGAGTTTAAGTACACAGGATAACAGTTTGGCCCATGAACTGCTTCACTTGGCTCACTTGAAACAAACTAGTGGAAAATATTTTTTTTTTTCCCCATTAGCTTTTGTTCAGAGTTCAAGTACTGTAATGATGGAGTGTTCAAATTTAGTTTGGATGTTCGCCATTAAGCGGCGACAACAGTCAATACCAGCTCTTAACATACTTCAATAAAAAAAATGAAGTAAATGTTATGACTAGGACTATGATTAGGGCAGTGTTGATATATTCTGGAATAATCTGTTAATTGGCACCTGAGTTAAAATTTTTGTTTTGTTAAATATTAAAATGAAACCAAAGATTTTCATGGACTCATTTTTGGAGCCTGTTTTGTGTGTGTGTGTGATCTTCCTCTGGCTGTCAGTGTGTTTGGGGGCTACTTTGCTGGTAGACTGTACCGCACCCTGAAAGGTCACCGATGGAGGAAAGGAGCTTTCTGGGTAAGTATAACCTGGGGGGTGTACTACAAAACTGTTGCCATTCACTTGCAGATCCACTGCTGAAGGCTACTGTGGTAGAATATCTTGCACAGGAAACTGGATTATTTGAATTCTTAATACTATTAGAAACTGACTAGGCTTAATTGGCAAGTGACTGTCAGCTGCTGCTCTAACCCTAGACGGTTTACACTGGTTTACTGGTTTTCTATTGCCGTCTTGTCTGATGGTGTTGACTGATGCTCGTTGTGATATGTTATCAGCACCTGCTCTACAGTTGTTGGAAAGCCAGCCAAATTGTGTGTGTGTGTGTGTGTGTGTGTGTGTGTGTGTGTCTAGACTGCAACTCTGTATCCTGCTGTGGTGTTCAGCATCTGTTTCGTGCTAAACTGCTTCATCTGGGGGGAGCACTCCTCTGGAGCCGTGAGTAACCGTACCCACCCTCGTCTCGCTCGTACACCCACCCTACCTTGGCACCTTAACCTAAGCCATTCAATGCCCCCCCCCCTTCCACCGCAGGTGCCCTTCACCACCATGCTGGCTCTCCTGTGCATGTGGTTCGGGATCTCCATGCCCCTCGTTTACCTGGGCTACTACTTCGGCTTTCGCAAGCAGCCCTACGACAACCCCGTTCGCACCAACCAGATCCCACGACAAGTGCCCGAGCAACGCTGGTACATGAACAAGTTCGTGGGGTGAGTCGTTAACGGATGCCTGGAACCCACGCCGCCACCGAACCGCAGGGTGAGTTTAAACACCCTACAGGACTGTATACTGACCCTCCCTCTCTCTCTCTCTCTCTCTCTCTCTCTCTCTCTCTCTAGGATCCTGATGGCTGGCATTCTCCCGTTCGGCGCCATGTTCATCGAGCTTTTCTTCATCTTCAGTGTAAGTCGGCGTTCCCGCTGAGCTCGTGGGCCACAGGGCGCGACCGCGACAGAAGCGGCGTGAGGACGGTCACCTTTGTTCTAACTGTGATCCGTGTGCTTCTGCACACGCCCCTCTCCCTCCTCCAGGCCATCTGGGAGAACCAGTTCTACTACTTGTTTGGCTTTCTCTTCCTGGTCTTCATCATCCTGGTGGTGTCCTGTTCACAGATCAGCATCGTCATGGTGTACTTCCAGCTCTGCGCTGAGGTGAGTGGTTGTGGGGCAGGGCTCTGGGGGGTGAGGGCTGGGCTTTGGCCTGTCTGTGGAGTTGGTCTGGGTGACTGGGTCAATAATCTTAAACTTATTTAAAGCTAAAATGCAAACATGAGCTCGAGCTGTTGGTTGCAATCCAGCATCTCCGTCCTGTTGGCTGTGCTTCAGCAGCCGAGTAGCTGACTGCCACCTCTGCACTACACTGAAGTAGACTAGCACTACACTGAAGTACACTAGCAGCCTTCCTGTGGCTCCCTGGGAGCAGGTGTGTAGGCAAATTTGCATGTGCAGCCCAGAAATATGGGTCACATCTGTTAGGTTCAAATTTCGGATTGCAGCATGACGATTTCTGAATGCCATTACCCAGTATTTGAAAGTATTTGATTGCTGACACACTGCCATGAAGAACCAATGAGATTTCTTGTATATAAAAATATGAATATTAATATATATTATAGTAACTGGCAGTTGCCATAGCAGCAGATTTTGGTGACTGTTCTTTTTGTTGTCCACAGGACTATCGATGGTGGTGGAGGACTTTCCTAGTGTCTGGAGGCTCCGCCTTCTACGTACTCATCTATGCCATTTTCTACTTCGTCAATAAGGTGATTCTCTGCAACGAAGCCCATTAAGAGTTGCATGTTTAGTTCTGCTTGCCTTAAAAATAGACGCATACAAGACAAAGCAGCCAGGGTGTGCAGCGGTTCGTCCTGCAGGCTTGTAACGCGGCCAGGATTCATTAATAAACCATGCTGAAGTTTTGCGTGTGTGCCACACTCTCACGCCTGAACATCCAGCGTACAAACATGCTTTGAGATGGAGCCTGTCAAGCGTTTTATTGGACTGTGTGTGTGTTTTCTTTTCAACAAAACTGCATTTATTGGCCCTTGACCGTGTATGTTTTAATGATGCGCTTCAAAGCCATATTGAACACTAACCATGCGCACACCCACCCACTCATTCAGTCTCTGGTTCTGTTCTTCTTCAGCTGGACATTGTGGAGTTCATTCCCTCCTTGCTGTACTTCGGCTACACCACCCTGATGGTCTTGTCCTTCTGGCTTCTAACTGGGACGATCGGTTTCTACGCAGCCTACATGTTCATCCGCAAAATATACGCCGCCGTCAAAATCGACTGAGTCGAAGGCCTCCATTTTGAATTTATTACCTTATTCCTTTTGACTCCCTCCCCCCCTTTTTTCCTCTTACGTTTTACCTTCTGGTTTGTCGAGCAAGCACTGATGTAAGCACTGGTGTGCACGTGCGTGTTTTTGTGTGTGTGTGAGAGAGACTGTAGAACGAGAAGGGATAACAGCAGCGCCCCCTGTTGGTCGGAGGAGAAAACGGACAGGTGGTTTGTGCACAGACTAATCGGCCACGTCTCCTTGTTCCCCTCAAGCAGTCTCACTTCCACTGAACCAGATCTCATCACTATTATGGACTCTAGTCATTATTGTTTCTTTTCCAAACTAAATTCTGGATTTTTTTGTTGCACCTCATGGGCCAAAGCTTTTTTTGTTTGTTTGTTTGTTTTTGGTTGGGGTGGCACTGGGCACATTGTTTTACAGATGACATGTAATCTTTTAATACTGTGTATTTAATTTGAACCTGTTCCCATGTCTTTGGTTCAGACCCCAGTGTTTGTTGTACAGGTGTGTGTGTGTGTGCGTGCGTGTGTGTGTGCATGCATGCATTTGTGTGAGTGTGTTTATAGCATGCTGGAGGAGGGGCAGGCGGTCTGTGGTTGTTACAGTAATGAGCTGATACTAAAATCATGTGGTGTTGAGACGTGACAAAATGGAGATAAAAAGAAAATCACGACTTCGTTCTACTGGTGTTTTCCCTATACAGTCATGACCAGTTTCACAAATCCAGGGCACCACTGACAATAATCTCTAAGAGCCGAAACCTGCTCTTATTCTGCCAGTGTTGTGAAGCATTTAACGAAGTGTGTCTCAGGTAAATTGTAATCTACGCAATCCGCTACAAGACGGCCATTTTGCAGAGCGTTTAGTCTGGCTGCGAGACACACGTCGTTGCCATGGGAGACTCCCAGTCTTGTGTGTTTCTGTTTTCCTTTCAGTCACAATTTCTAATAATATTCTTTTTCTGGGGGCAAAAAGAAATTCTGTCGTTCAGGAGAGCCAGAGGGGATGCGGGGGTAGCAGTGATCAAAAAATCCCAAATTGGCCGAGCCTCTTGTGTGTCGGCAAACGTTGACTTTCTTCACGTTTGAGATTACGTGTGACGTTTTTGCTTTATTTTCCTCTTTTCATGGATGGGTAAAATGTGCGGTACATGGTTCCCTGCACCACTTGCTTTCAGACGCGACCACTGACTCTGGAGCGGAGCTCGCATGACCTGCTTCTCCAGGCTGAGGTGCGCTGGATCTTTCGCCAAGGCTTTCGCATCACAGGATGAAGGAATAATTTTTAATTTTTTAATTTTTTATTTTTTTTAGACTGAGGTCTCCATGAACGCAGTGTAGCTATAACTGAGTAACCCCCCCGAGCTTAATACATGACTCGTCTAACCAAGCATCCTTGGCGCTATGGCTGGAGAGCCAACGTTAGCAGGACTTTCTTAATGGTGATTGATCTTTCTGATGCTGAAAGCAAGGACTATAAGACAGATATTTTCTACAAACGTACGTTTTCTTGCTTGGTGTGCGTGAGGGTGAGCGAGCGTGATCGACAAAACGTGTCTGCATTGGATGTAAATACGCCGCTCTCTGTCGTTGAGTTTTGACCTTTTGTGAAGCTGTGTATGTACCGATCATGTCTGTTTTTAGTCGATAGCATGTTAATTTTTTATATCTAAATATATATCTTTATGGCCCTCCTTCCTTAAACAAATGTCGAGTTATGTTGTATGAAACAATAAAAAGTGCCGAGAGGTCGAGATTTTACATGCTGTCCCTCCATAGCTTTGCTTGTGACTGAGAATTGCCGACTTTCCGACGTATTTATTTTTTACTTTTTTTGACTGGATGCTTGGCTGCGGCCCACCGATGCGTCTTTCTCTCAGTGGTGGTTGAGGCTGCAGTTTGAGCCGTTGCTGGTTTACAGAGAAAAGACTGTAAAACCTCAAATTCCTCAGAATTCCACTCGTTTTACGTGCAAGAAACCCTGGTGCACCATGTATTATGCTTTGGTTATTTGCGAGAATGTTGGTCTAAAAGTGTTTCTCTGGACTTGTAAGTATAGGGTTGAGGTATGGCAGTATAATTAACTCTGCCTTAAAGCCACACTGCTTTTTTGTCACTTGGAAACTTGCCCTCTTCCTTTTACAGTTGGTTTTTTCTTTCTTATATCATTTCGTTTGTGCGTACTGGTGTGGTTTCCTGCCTGGGCTGTATGGTATGTGAAAGCGCAGGTTATGGCTGAAAACTGCCAGCGTATTGTAGCATGCCGTCCTACCGCTGCCAGCAGGAAATCACCCAAGGGTGGGGGTGGGGGGGGGAAGGATGGAGAGAGACGGGGCTGAGGACACGAGTGTAAAACCGTGGGTTTGTCTTTTAATGATTTTAACATCATACAAGTTAAAAGGTACACGTACTGTACAATAAGTAAATAGGTTTGTTGTAATGTCATCTCTTTGGATCAACCAACATACATATGTCATTTTACATTGCAGCAACTGATTGTAGGCGAGTCATGTAATAAAACGACTGTTTGTCACACGTTTTTATACAGTCCTCCCTGTAGATGATAACTCCATTCTCTATAAAATAGTGTAAGGATGAAATGAAAAAATATTCCATTGTTTGTTTTCACCTTCTTTCACAGGTGGCAGTAATAAGCAAGTACTAAAAATAAGGACTATGTTGCTACTCAAGATATATAAAGAGCTTGGAATGCAAGACTTACATTAAGCTAAAATAAACTACAAGATGACGTCATCTCTCACAGACGACGCCCATTTTAAACACTATAAAGCAAGAAAAGCGTTTTTTTTTTCCCCCTGTTTTTCCTTTCCTTTTTTTTTTTTTTTAAAACCTTAGATCAATTATTTTTTAAATAATTTCCCTTAATAGCTTAGTTAAGCACCTACTCTCATTGGGAGAAATAAGAATGATAAGTGCATCCCCAGTAGGTGTGAGGAAAAAGGTCATTTTTACTCTGTTACAAAGGAGGCTGAGCTATATGGTTCAGTGGTAGATATGGGGAGGGTGTCCGAGATCAAACAAATGTCCCTTTAGCATATTGTTTCCATCTTACCCCTCCACCCCTATCCCCCACCCCCACCCATTGACTTCATCACAGGTGACTTGAAGGGAAGGTCCTCCGGTTTTTAAGAAGTCCACTTTGATGTCGGCTGAGAGTTCCTCAATGGGAGCGAAGCTCCCCTTTAAAGGAGCACTGGAGCAAGGCTGATATCATCCTGCAAAAGCCCCTCACCTTTTGAAGTCTCCCCTCAGTCTGAAGCACAATGGGCCCCTGGACCTGAAGCAAGACACAAACTCAACTATCCATCGTCACCACTGCAAACCTGCCAACCACAGCTCCACCCATCCAGGCAGCTATTATGTAAAACTTAATTTAAACCAAACGTTATTTTGGGGGAGGGGTTTCTTTCCAGTAAACCAATTAAACCTGTCAGCTCTGTAATATGCTGCTGATTGAAAACACTTCAGTCATGGCTAGAACTGACTTTTTTCCCCTTTCTTCCTTTCCTCTCATTCTTTACTTGTGTTTGAATAAGTGGCAGGTTCCAGCCAGTTTCTCATGCTTCAGATTATTGGTGGACTGACATTACTAACAAAGGTTTCAAAGATACGCTATGCGCCAGCATATTTCACTCTACGCTTTCCATTGCTGAAGGCCTGTAATGTTGCAAGCAAAATCTGGGGCAGAGATCAACGTGGAAAATATTAGTGAAAATCTATCAAAAATACTGTTACTCTTTTGGAAGAGGAGAAAAACAATTACATAAAGATTAATAAATTCTACACACCGATCTAATGGCACATACATGTACAAGATCAAATACAAAACGAAAAACATACAAACATAAGGCTGAAATTCAAAAGGGAAAAAAAAAAAAAACTCTTTTCAAAAGGTTTAAAAGTGCTAGAATTCAGATCAGCTCACAGAAAACCCGGGGAGGACAAACTCGGAGGTTGCCAATAGCTTTTAGTTTTGTTAAAGGAGCAAATTAATGTTTTTGAAGAAGAATGCATAGCTTAGCTGAGCTCTCCAACTGGTCCTGCTTTATACTATTTAAACTAATAAGGATTATGTCAATTTTCCCACATATTAATGTCTCATTTTTAGGACAATTAAATCTTTCAATTCCAAAGTGCCTATTAAATAAATGGGGTTTTTTTTCTCTTTGACAAATACAATTGGTTACAAATGAGACTAAATACAAACAAAAACAATCTTCTATGCAGTTGTAGTCCAAACACCAAACTACATACGTAATTAGCGATTGTGCAAAAAGAAAGTTTCTTCTCCCCAGGTTTTTGGTATGAAAAAAAAATCAAATCAAATCAAAAAACAAATGAGGTGATGCGTTGTGTTGTTTTGAGGTCCTGTTTCAACAAACAGTAAACAATATATAATGACAACAAACGACTAGGCAATATCCCAATCAAACGTCCCACGCTTTGAATGTCAAAGACCTGGCTGGTGACTTTTTTTTTTTCTGGATATTGTGTCTCATCAGACGTTTTCATAAAATGTTCACTTGAATGGAAGAAGCAGCTGTATAAAGAGAACAGACAGAAATGGACAAGAAGTTGGTGTGTACTATTGTGCATGTTTTCAGTTTAAAGATCTTTGCAGAAGTTTTTCTACCGAGTGGTCTATGGCTGTTGCCCAACCACAGCGCTAAAGCAGCATATTGGCTTTCCTTTTCAAACTTTTGTAGGGTGGCCGTCACATTTGAGTGTCCACGCCTCTTTCACCTCTACTGAAACGAATTTCACATTTACTACTAAGGTGGGGGGCGGGTGGAGACACCACCCTCTGACCTCCACCCTAATGAAGAGCGTGTAGGTGGGAGAAGAACCCCCCAGCATTTACTTACTGTTCTTTCTAGAACAGATCCAGATTTGCCATCAATGACTTATTCTTTTAACTCACAAAAATTCAGACACTTGGTCTTGCAGGGGTTTGGAGTTTTTCAGTGACTTTTGCTTTTCGTTTTTTTTTAGCGACTCTGATGCTCTCTGGCATGGTAAACAACCTGTTTAAAAAAAGGTCTTTTTGTTTGTTTGTGTCTCAGAAACGCAGAGAATGCCAGTAATATCACAAGCCACACCAAAGACACCAGGCTCTGTAAAAGACATTCAGCTCACGTTCCAGTACTGAAAGCAAAAAAAAAAAAAAAAGAAAAATCAAATCAAATGTGGGTTACATTCTGGGCGTCTCTCTATGCAAGATGCAAGACTAAAGATTACTGATAGGGTAAGTTCATTCTAAGTATTCTACAAAACGCCTATTATATGTGGATCAAAAACATCACCCTGGTGCTTTCTTTCTTTGACGCACAGAAGAAAATGTATAGTACAAACAGAACAGGGAAAGCTACAGGAAAAGCAATTACTTCATCCATTTTCTTGATCAAGGTTACACAATTATGTAAACCTTCCAGAATAAAAAAAAAAATCCATCAATTTTTAATACATCTATCTAAATTACACTTTACTAAAATAAAAGTAATTATAATATATATCTGATGTGATATTTCGTACACTGCAACAAAAAAAATACTCTTGTAGAACTTTCTTTTATCTTGTTATTTCTTGTTTTCTATTCACATATGTCAGGGTGTCGATTACCAAGTATCTTTCAAATTTTTTAAAAAAAAGGCCCTGCCTAAATATTTCTGTCTTCTAATATTACAATGAGGTCGGCAGGAACTGGAGGTAAGAAACTTGCCTTGGAGATAATAAAATTAGTGCTGGAAGGAAGGGAAATCCCATGAAGAGCTCCAATCATTTAAACCTATAGAATATTTCAAATGTCTTGAGACTTGAGGCTTTCTTTGTGTATGTAATGGCTGTCTCTGTTCAAGAAACCTGACTAGAGGGAAAGGTTGACTAGGTGAGTGAATTAGGTAGGTAGGCAGCTTGGTAAGTGGGTGGGTTTGGGTGGGGTGGGGGTGGGGGGGCAGATGGTCACCATGGTAACCCAAAGAGGTCAAGTGCCTTTTTCTGTAAACAAAGTGCGTCTTTTGAACAATGATGTAAACCTGTAAGATTTTTTTTTTTTTTTACATTATCATTTTCTCTAGTTTTAGTTTCGATAATGACCACAGTGTACAAAGCAGGATAATCAAATTGTGCAGTTCATTTTCCTCCTTTCGTACTTCTCTGCTTTTCTGTTTTCTTTCTTTCTTTCGTTCCTTCTTCTTTCTTTACCTACATTTGACTAAAAAAAATTTTAATACAATCTCAAAAGAGAAAGTATGTATTGAAAAAATCTAATGCAGGAGCAACTGGTTTATCCTGAAGTGTTAAAAATAAAAAATTGTAAAAACTTCTTTGACACACTTGCAATTGACATTTTTATGTAATGAATTAACTGTGAGTGTACTGAATTTTTTATAGGGCCATGCAAATCTTTCAGTTTTATCACACCTTCATTCCTTCACTAATTTTTCCACTCCTGTGGCTACAAAGACGGTTTTAGTTTAAGGGCACACAAATGTTTCCTGACCTTACGCTTAATAGAATAGAGACAATATAGCAAGGTAAGTCTCACATTTGGAAAAGCAAAAATTAAAACACTCACTTCAAACTATTCTTTCAGAGTTTTTTTTTTTTAAAGATAGATTACTTTTTCTACATTAATCTTTATTTTATTACTACTCGTATTATTACTTTTTAAAAGTATGCAGTACCACGCCTTAAGGCCTGCTGATGCTGCCTCCTAACTAGAAAATGGTGAAGAAGGGGGAGGGGCCAAAACGGAAGTACAGAATGAAAGCCTAAATAAAAGCTCCATGCTATTCTCATAACCTACGTTCTTCTTCCTTTTCTCTAATAAAGGATTTCTTCCAGGCTCATTCGAAAGCTTTTGTGCGCTTCAATTAAGGCTTCTATGTGTTCAAGTGTTTTATTCCCCCCACCACTAGGGGGAGCCCTAGAGCCCCTCTGCGCCGAGACGCCTTAGGTGTCTGAGCCTGGGGCAGGCCCAGGGTGGGGTGGGAGCCTCATTGAAAGGCCTGGTGGAAGCGAGGCAGGGTGGTGGTGCTAAGGCTAGAGCTGAACACTGGCGGGAGGGGGTGTAGGGGCCCGAGACCGAGACCCCCGCCGGAGCCCGGCTGCTCCTGAGGTTGAGGTTGCAAAGAGGTAAGAGGCACCGCGGCCGTCGCTACCGTGCCATGCGGCTCGGCTGCATGTGACGATGCCGACGACGACGAGGAAGAAGAGGAGGCGGTGGAGGAGGTGGAGTAGCCCATCACCAGGCCTCCCGAGGTCATAGGAGAGCCGTAGGTAGGAAGGTTGAGGGGGAAGAAGCCCAGCAAGTGGGAGAAGTCCATGTTAGCAGCACAGAGAGACTCGGCGATGACAGCGGGGCTTTTCGACAGGAGCGGGTCCCCGCACAACTCCTCCGTCAGGCCGGGCGGAGGCTCCAGGCCGTCCTTGCTGGGCGAGACGGCTGAGTGGGGGTCAGCCGAGGGCGGCTGTGGAACCGGCAGGCCACTCTGCAGATCCATCAGGAAGCTCTCCATCTCCACCTTCAAGGGCTTATCGAGTAGGTATGAGGTAGATCCGAGCTGGTACTTGGGTGGTGGCTGGGGGTGGAGCTGCTGTTGCTGCTGCTGGGCCTGGGGCTGGAGAGAAGGTGGCTGATGTTGGTGTGGCGGAGGCGGGGACGGGTGGTGGTGGTGATGATGGTGATGGTGGTGGTGCGAATGGTGGTGGTGCAGGGTCGAAGGAGGCTCCATGGGGCAGCCCATACCCATAGCAGCAGACAGCGACCCGGGAACCAAGGAATGATGGTGGCCCATTCCGGGGCTGGACATGGCTGGCAAGGGGTGGGGATTGTACATGCCCATAGGGAAGGGCGGACCGCTTCGGAAAGACTTGGCCATCATGGAGTCCTTGTTGGAGCCCATACTGCACATCATGGGACTAAGCTCTTCCTTCACAGCACACGGCGGTGAGCCCGAACCGAGGAGGCCCAGCATATCCGGCGGCTCCGTCTTGATCTTCAGCAGTTCCTGCGAGTGGCTCTTCTTGACGTGGCGCGTGAGGTGGTCCTTCCTCCCAAATCTCTGCGCGCAGTACTGGCACAGGAAGTCCTTGCGGCCCGTGTGCACCACCATGTGGCGGCGGACGTCCTTGCGGGTGTAGAAGCGACGGTCGCAGTGGTCGCACGGGTGTTTCTTCTCCTTGGCGCCACCCGAGGACTTGCCCGAGTGGGTCTTCAGGTGCTCCAGGAGGGTTGGCGTGCTCTCGTAGCACTGCAGACACACCTTGCAGGTCAGGTCGCCCGCCGTGGCCGAGTGCATGGCCACATGACGCTTGTAGCCCAGCTTGGTGTTATAGTGCTTGCCGCATTCCTCGCACTTGAAGGCTTCTTTGTTGGGGTCGTGGGTCTGCAGGTGGTTCTTTAAATGGTCTTTGCGGTGGAACATCTTTTCGCAGAATGAGCACTGGTGGGTCTTCTGTGGTGAGTGTGTGGCCATATGCCTGCAAGGACGAGACGCCATTCCCCGTCCCCCCAAAGTATCGTGAAAGAACATTCTAGAACGGCAATTCTAATCAAAAGGCCTGGGCTACTACGTACAATTTCACCTTTATGTTTTTGTCTAGACTTACTGTCTGCTCACATCTGGCTATGAGAGAAGCCTGCAGTTGTTCTTTTAACTCTAAACTTGAGAAGACCCCTCTGACAGCAAAATCTCAGATACAATGACATTTAAATACGTCTGACATAAACTACCACCAACATTACACCATCAGCTTATCGTACACTGTAACTAGCACTGGCAGGTAAAAGGCTCGTGCAGTGTCAGCGGAGAACTATCTACGAGGAATTAGAGGTATGGTCTCTGTGGGTAAAGGTCGTCTTCAACCTGTTTTGGGGTTGGGAAGCAGGCAGTAGAGTACTGACCTACCTGTAAAGCTTATATTTGGAGCTGAAGGCTTTAGGGCAGTGGGGCTGGGAGCAGTGGAAAGGCTTCTCTCCCGTGTGGCAGAACGAGTGGAGCCGGAGTTTGTCCTGCGAGCTGAAGAGGGCGCCGCACACCAAGCACCCACTCCCTCCTCTCTCGTCCTTCTCGGTGTCCCTCGCTCTCTCGTGCTCTCTGTCCGTCCTCACTTGAGCCGGACCCACAAGCAGCTTGGCGGCGGCCCGTCGATCCTCGTGCTCCAGCGTCAGTGCGGTAACGTGGCGTGGGGCATCGGCGGCAGCTGCGGCCATGGCAGCCCTAGGGTGCCGTTGCCATGGAGACGCGGCGGCGGCGGGTGCCCTGCCTTCCAGGCTCTGCTCGGATCCGGCCTGGGGGCGTGGTTTGAGGGGGCGTGGTGCTGGGGGAGGGGCTTATGCAGCCTCTCGGCAGATCTGTTGAGGGCAAAATGGAGTTAGTTAAGGCTCTGGCATGCAACATGGCTTTTCAAAATACTTCATTATTGATAGCTAAATCGGACATTGTGTTCATTTAACGCACTAACCCTTACCCTTCTTCAAAACTTGTCTTCCTGAAGAAAATTCTCTCAGTTTTCTCTCAATCTCTCTCACCCAGTCCCAACTGCCGTGGGTAGGGTTGAGTCATTACTGATACTGGTCATTTTGTTTGCTCTGCAGGAAAATGAAACCATAAAGAAACATTAGAGCTCATTTTGAATCCACTACAAGGTATCACATTTTGGATTTCTTCAAAGTTCACGGCTGTTGTTGACAACATTCAGGTTTTTCCATAAGTGGGCAGGCAGTTACAGAACTACTGGTGTTACAGACCTTTTTAAAGTCTTATTCATAAACAGCACAGAACTTTACATTTTTTGTTTACCAGAACACAGCAATATGCAAATAACTCAAACAAATCACACTGTTTTTTTCGTTATAGTGTGCTCATACATCTTGACCTATCAGATGAATGGAGACACTGTTGTTTCTGTGGTTGTTTTGTTGAAGCACGATATAGAAAATTTTGTTTAAAAAATCATGTAGGGACATAATCCCAATGTTTTTCATTATTGTGAAACTCACTGTTAATTTGCGATTTTAACACCAAATGAAAATGCTAATCTTTTTTTGTATTTTTCTTCTAACAAGCTACACAAACACACAGACACACACATTTTTTCGACTGTAAAACTACTGCCGTTGTTTTACAGCGAGGATAAGGTTGTTGTGTCTTTCTCTACACTCAACCGACATTCCTGTCAGTGAACCAGGTCATTCTTTGTGTTTACTTATTTTATATAACACTGATTTCTTTCTCTTTGATCCCAAATTTAAAACTCCACACCAACAGATTTAGCTGGAAGAAAGTGCGTACATGCGTGTTGCCGAGCAGTATTTCATAATGAGCTTTTGTAATCTTACAGAGGACATACAAAACAAGATGGCGTTTAATGTCCGCGCACTGTTCCTTTAAAACAAACAAGCAGCACTAGACACACACACATCCCATAATGCATCTGCCATTGGCTACAGTTCATGGACCAGGTCCTCATAAAGCGGCAGGTATGCGTTTTTTGAACGGAAAAGTCATTTGGTGCCTTTTCCGAGTGATAAAAGCAATAAAGCTGCTTTTGAACGAGTGAGAAACAAAGCAACTCCTGTATTTTAACACCATAAAACCAGCACTGCCCATAACACCTGACGTCTCTTTAACCAATTAATAAACCCTATAACATCTAAACACTCGTTAGTCCAACTGACTACTAGTGACCAATTCAAAGTCATAAGCAGGAAATCTTGGTGCTAACAGATTCGCTGCAACAGTGTGTGTGTGTGTGTGTGTGTGTGTATGAAAAGGGGAAGTGACAGCTGTGTTGCAGCACTGTAGACATCACCCAGCGGGGTGGGGGGTGGGGGGGGCTGTAACCTTAACCCCACCCCCTTCCAACCTCTACAGGGAACTCTGCCCCCATTGCCACGCCTCTTCAGTTCACACATTCCGCACACGCTCATGTATTCACAGACACTGGCCCTCACGCACCACATCGTCCTGACTAGGGTGTACATTACCCACCCGTACGCACCTACACACAAACGTACATTCAAACTTTCTGCACCATGAAATCCACTAAAGCCAAGTTATACTGTACCCTCTTCCATAGCACAAACATCTTGAGAAAACTGGGAAACGGAAAGTTTTTTTTTTTTTAAGTAATTGTAATCTGTTCATACCCTTGTGTTTACTTACAAAAAATGTGTGTGTGTGTGTGTGTGTGTGTGTGTGTGTGTGTGTGTGTGGAAAGGACCTGAACACAGAGAGAAGATCTGAAGTGAACATAGCTGCACAAGTGCATCTGACGTTTTGTTTTGAGATTAAAGGGTTTCCACATTCCTTTGCCACGAGGTCAGAGTTCAGGCTCCTGCGTTCACGTTTAACCCTTTCTATGCCAAGAAAAACACATCTGCTATCAAAACATGCAAAACAAATCGTGAATTCATGCTGTCCACAGTGAATGTTGAACTGTATATATGACGTGTGGAAATCATTTTGCATTTTTACTGTCTAGCAGATTACACAAAAAGACTAAACCTAAAATTTCAAACATAGAAACAGAAAACAATCTAACACAAAATATGAATGAAGGAATTACCACATCGTTTTTCAATCTTCAAAAACACTTTTTACAGTACTAGATGAAGCAAAACTTGCCCAAGACATTACACTACAAACAACAATTTAACATATTTAGATAATGCCACTATATACAATACAAATGTGATTAACTAAACACACACACACACACACACACACACACACACACACACACACACTCTTTAATCTTTCAATGCTTCCAGTCACCTTTTTTCAGCTTCCTGAATTCTGAATCCTCATGAATGGAAACAGAGATGCATTTCTTTCATAAACAATCCCACGTAAGAGCAACCCAACCCACAGCTTTCTCTCTCTGTCTGGTTCGTGGGTGGTTACTATAGTGGTCACGTCCGCTTGAGGAGCAGTGTGTGTGTGTGTGTGTGTGTTTGTGTAGTGTAGTATAGTAGTGGGAGTGTAAGAAAGTTTTCAAGAAATATTAAGAATGCGAATTAGAACACAAGTGTCTCCCAGTCAGAAAGGTCTTTTAAAGTCGGAGAGTAACTTCCACGCAGATCTGCCACAGGATACGAGGCATCGTCTTAAGCACACGAACGTGCACAAATGAAAACGCTCACCAAGAACTGTAGTACAGCTCGGCACTGTGTCTGTTTATGTAAATCGCAGCGCACGTGCAACTTTAACTGCGGGTCTGTGCCGCCAAATTTAAACCTCGCTCAGCCCAACACACCGGGACGAAACAAAGTCATTCACATAACGTTCACCGTCGCTGGCCAACTCGTGCGTCTGTCTGTCGTAGCCCGTTAGACAAGAAGTGCGACTGTTTTAACGGCAGGCTTAACGAACACAGACATCGGTAAAAAAAAAAATGCGAAAAGCGGTACGTGTGTGTAAACTTCGACAGCCAAGAATAGCACTCCGAGTTCATGATACGGTAAGGTGACGAGAGAGAGACAGAGAGAGAGAGACAGAGAGAGAGAGACAGAGAGAGAGAGAGAGAGAGAGAGAGAGAGAGAGAGAG
>JAOXYF010000023.1:6237277-6269256 GCA_028565775.1 Sternarchorhynchus goeldii
AGAGAGAGAGAGAGAGAGAGAGAGAGAGAGAGAGAGAGAGAGAGAGAGAGAGAGAGAGAGAGAGAGAGAGACAACTGAAAGGGGGAGATAATGAGACTGCAGTGAGAGAACAAAAGAGAGTGAAAAAGCAGGGGGAGGAAGGAATGAGAAAGGGAGAGTGGAGTGCTAACCACACGCGCTACAGAGAGGATGGTAAGTCATGCTTTACTGAACACAGTGACAAGGACTGACAGGAAGAGAATAGGGGAGCCACTGCAAAACAGGAGATGGCAGAATTGAACGCTGAGGAGGGAGTGGGTGTGCGAGCATGTGAATCTGTTATCTGTGTATTTAAAAGCAACCTGCACTTCCAACCACTGTGTAAACGGAACGTATACGTTACGTTAGTCCTCTTGACTGGGTAATGGCTGCCAATCACACGTTCAAGGTGTTCGGTGCCGTAGAACACGTGAACCTCATGCCCTGCATTTGTGCTCTGTGTGTGTGTGTGTGTGTGTGTGTGTAAAATTGACAGGTTTCAGTTCCTCTGGTGATGGCTGTCTGGAGATCAGGGTGCATGATGAGCATGATTTCACTCCACCCATCCACCCCCACCCAAAAAAAAAAAACCTTCAATGCCTCACCTCCAATGGCAGTTAGACGCCACTGGGCCAGGCTATCAACACGGGATGTGGGCACACGGCCTGTCCCCTCCTCTACACACACACACACACACACTACAAGTTCAAGCAAAAGGGCTAAACTTAGCATGCTGTGGTCGACCGTTAAGAGGATAAATCACCTCTCTCTTTCCCAGTCTGTTCTGGATGGGCGCTGTGTCCGATCGCTTAACTGCTATTGGCTGCTCGGCAAAGCTGTATGGCTGCTCTACACCGGAAAAAGCAGCTCACGCTTCTCCCTTAGCTGCAGGAGTGCACGGCCGCCACAGGCCAGAATCAAAAGGCAAACTTCACAAAATATTGTGAATTCACAAAATCATGTGGCGGGGGATGAGCAAAGTTGAGTTCTGGGTCTCTAAGGACAGCGGCCATTGTTCATTTCTGAACTCGAGTCATTTGGGAATGCGGTTGGTGGGGTACGAATGCAAAGAGGAACACCCGGCCTTTACAAGCATCCCTCTCGTTTCTCTCTCTCTGTGACGGTTTCTCTTTCTCTCTGTGTTGGATCGCTTTTTCTCTCTCTCTACCTCCGTCCACGTCAGTCCATCCACTGTCCCTCTCTTCATGATGTCTTCCTCTGGGAAACATCTGTGAGCTCAGAAAGCTAAACATACTCAGTTATGGTGCATCCATGTGCCTGGGGTGAACAACATGCTCCAACAGGCCCCCTGCTGGTAAACTCAAGCAAAACATCACTGACCACGATCTTAGTACAACCTGAATTCACTGCAAATCTGAAAGGGAATCAACCCTACCATGTTTGTGGATGAATCTGCATTTAAATACAGGACCAACTGAACCAGGTGTCTTGAAACAACCATTTGCATTTTCTGGACATTACTGCACAAAGGGGAAACCCAAAACCAGTCACACAGATCACACGTCACTCAACTGCCAAGTGGAATTAATTTATGACAACTGGAAGCATGATTAAGAACCTGCAGCAAACTGGCTTCTCTACAGCGATCAGGCTGAGCTAGAGTCCTTATTCATGAAATCATGTGACAAACTGCCAATATGTAAATTACAAACGGTCCACGAAAATATTAGTTACTCTTACACAGCTGGCAGCATCAACAACACAAAAACAGCACAAATTTGTGTTCATCCTTGTTAAGGCAACCAGATTATCACTTGTGAACAATCAGCATTACAAGTTTTTAATTGCTCTATTTAAGTTTTTTCTCTTTTATTGTGGAAGTGATGTGTGTGTGTGTGAGTGAATGGGCTTGTAAGCCAGAGACATCTGTTTGAAACACTTTACGGTGGTGTACACAGAGAGGGAGGGGACAAAAGACTAATTAGAAAATTAACAGGCTCAACAAACAAGGTCAATTAAGAGGAGGTTCACTCCCAGCACTAATCTGGGGCTGAACAATAACACAGGAAGCCAGGGCCACTTTAGTCAAGCAGGGAGGTGTTATGTGTCTCAGTGCCCTCTAAAAGCACTATTATCCAGTCTAAACAACAGGAAAGGCTGTGTGTGTGTGTGTGTGTGCGTGCGTGCGTGCGTGTCTTCAGGACAGTTTTTGCCAGATGCTCTGTTGATTTCCCTGGGACTTCCCCTTTTAACTTTTACAACTAAAAACACCACTGCATAAAGATCTTGGTGTTCATGGGTTGAGGCAGTACAGCACACCTGCACGCTGAGGGCTGCAGGCGCTGCCTGTTGTCTCCTCTGATTGGACGAGCAGGTTCAGGCAGTCACGTGCTGGTGGTCAGGAGCTGGTGGGTTAGGGACATGAGTAACTGCTGGTACATTTCTGAGGGAGTTAGTGTGACCACCCCAGCCACACTATCATAAAAATACAGTGTGTGTGTGTGTGTGTGTGATTGAGAGTGTACTGTGGTTTGTGACACATGATATCCATCATTCAAGCTAAATTTGACAGAAATGTTGGTTTAAAAAAAGGCTGGTTGCAAACTAAAGATATCAAAACAAATATATATATACATATACACACATATTACACTGAAATGTCCTGTTTCTTTGTGTATATATCAAATCAAGTTTTATTTATATAGTGCCTTTTACAACAGATGTTGTCTCACAGCAGCTTTACAAGTGTCAGAGTCCAAGCCCCCAGTGATCAAGCCCAGGGTGACAGTGGCAAGGAAAAACTCCCTAAGAGTGTGAGGAAGAAACCTTGGGAGGAACCAAGACTCAAGGGGAGCCCATCCTCTTCTGGCCGACACCAGTCACCACGACAACAAGATAAATATATAAAAATTATGTAGTAAATTATAAACTACAATATAAAGACCTACTATATAAAGAAAGATATACTATATAGATATATAAAAATATACATATATACACACATAGAAACAGGAAGTTTCAGTTATCCTGTATCAACTGTGCAATCAAAATATATACACGTGTGTGTGTGTGTGTGTGTGTGGTTTGTGTAAGTTTGTTTGCCATTGTAACTGTGTACACGCGCACACACAGAGGTGAATCTGGGAAACCCCTTCTGGCAGGAGCTCCTGTGCTGACGGCACTGTGCCAACCGGCAACATGCCAACTCGCTCACGCTCTCCCTCGCCCTCTCTCTCTCCATCTCTGTTTTTCTCTCCTCCCTCCCTCCCTCCCTCCTCTCTTTTCTATTTATAAGCTTACTTTTCATCACCTTTTCCCTCATTCATCAGTCCCTCGTTCCTTCAACCTGCAAGTGAATCCGATTCACTCGTACCTGCGCAGTCCGTCTGCAGGTACGCACGCCACGGAGCCTCCGGGCCGGAGGGCACCGTCCCGCGGACGACGGCGTCTTCCTCTTTTCGCATCCCGCTCATCAGGACCCACCAGCCGCATCTCATTTTTGTTCTGACCCACCACCCGAACACTTTCCCCACGTATTCAGCGCAGAACCAGTGTGGGCTCTCTGGTGGAGCCCAAGGTTTGGAAACTGTGCTCTAACTGAATAAATTAGGGGGGGGGGGTGCAGTTACTTGACTATAAGCAAATCAGAATGTTAAGTAACTTTATGCATCATTATACCCTTAGACTCTAGAGCTAACAGTTATTTCAGAGGGGACCACATACCTCCTACCATCTTGTGAGATACATAACAAAACAAAGGTTCTAGTCTTTTACAGTTACTCAGAACTTCTGAAGGTTATGGTAGAGTTCAGGAAGAAGAAAATACAGTACAAGGCATTAGAATAGCACACTGCTTCCCTTCTCCTTCTGCATGTTCTTTCTCTCTCACACACACACACACACACACACACAGACACAGACACGCACACACACGGTCAGCAGCAGACAATCTGAAAGCTCAGTGCAGTCAGCGCCACCTAAAACAACAGACCCTCTCAAGTCGGAAACCCAGTGACACTTTGCAACAGGCTCTTCACCCCTCCACCATCAGAAAGACACGCCCCCCCCCCCCGCGGGGGGGTGCTCCTGTAGGATGCGCAGCTTGGTGGGAGGGGCAGAGTGAGCAAGGGAACACGAGTCGTACAAAAACAAC
This sequence comes from Sternarchorhynchus goeldii, assembly GCA_028565775.1. NCBI lineage: Eukaryota > Metazoa > Chordata > Actinopteri > Gymnotiformes > Apteronotidae > Sternarchorhynchus > Sternarchorhynchus goeldii. The sequence continues at coordinate 6,241,410 of JAOXYF010000023.1, forward strand.
ATTCCTGCATAAAGAGGCTTCTCTCACTCCTTTTGCGACCAGGTGGTTCTGTTCCTGCCGTGACCAGGTGGGGGCGCCATCACTGGGCCCACGGATGTCGAGGGATCGTGGCCAGGGGGCCGCTGTGTACACACAAACAGTAGCATGCTGGTTTCTATTTATGTCCTTGTGCGCATGTGTGTATGCGTGTGTGTGTGTGTGTGTGTGTGTGTGTGTGTGTGTGTGTGTGTGTAACCACACAGAGGGTCCCAAGCCGTAAGTCCAGTATGGTCTCCAGGCTCCATCGCTCATGCATCACCATAAAATGAGCCTTTGTATCAAGGCCAGTGCTGGTGATATTAGGTTGCTTACTCGAGAGTGGCTCTGGTGCGGTGTCCAGAGAGGGCACACGCCCCCCGACTCCCCCGTGGTGTAGTGTTATGGTACCTCTCCCAAAAGGAGCTGCTCCCCCCACCAGCAGCATCTCTGATGTCAGATAGAGATCAGCTAACCAGCACTTCCCTGCTCTTCACTATCCCGACAAGCTCACTCATGCACACAAGGACCATACTCATTCCTTACACACACACACACACACGCTGTTGTGTATCATGTACATGTGTGTATATGTGTGTGTGTACCCAGCAGGAACGAATGGAGGTACACACAGACACACACAGAGCGTTTGTATGCAGGGCTGAGCATGTGCAGATCCATGATTTTGGCATGTGTGTGCGCGCACACACACACACACGCACTCACACGGTGTGCACGCGCCTCCTCGACCCAAAACCCCGGCGGCTGTACAGTTATTCATTAACGCTTTGAAGCACGGCCCTCTCCTCCTCCTCCAATCTCTCAGCCTCCGGAGATACAAACACGCTCGCAGCTCTTTCTTACACCCGGGGTGGGTCCTCCCGCCCACTCAGACCCCTCCTACCAATCAACACCGCAGGTTCAACCAGAGACGCAGCGGAGCTGCAGGGCGTGCAGACATGTGCTACAACAAACAAGTGCATGACAGAGATACAGAGGGGACGTGGCGAGCGAGTTGTCCGGGAGAGAGATGGACAAAAAGAAAGGCAAAATGCCGCAGAGGGTAAGTGAGGGTATGTTTTTAAAGGTAGTGTGTGTGTGTGTGTGTGTGTGTGTGTGTGGGAGGGGTTTTATGTTTAGGCGGATGCTTGAAGCTGTGTGCTTTGCCCACCGAAAGGGTTTAGGTTTCAGATGAAGGGTGAAATAGTTAACAGATTGCTTCCTTCACTACCAGAACAGTCCTTCCCACAGCCAGATGAATGTCATACCCAAACACACACACACACACACACACACACACACATGTAAAAATTCACTTTCATAAAGAATGAGTTGCTCTTCCACACACACAAACTTCACACCTGTAAAAATTCAAACACTTCCGTGTACAAACATCTGTCTCACACACGCACACTTCATGAAGCACTTCAATATAACAAACATCTCTACCTCTACCTCTCTCTCTCTCACACACACACACACACACGCTCATAGAAATAAATAAACCATGCCAACTACTACTGGCACAATTAAACCTCCTGCCACACCGAACGCACAAACATTTAAAGTATACAAAACCAAAATCGACACACAAATAGATCAGAATTCATCACAGTGATGTAAACACCATTAGCTATTAATCGGTTAAAAATGACATCACTGAACATGTGATGTCACACCACTTTTTAAAAGATGAAGCTTATGGTATAAAGGGATATTCAAAAGCATTTCAATGTCATACAAAAATAACTCAAACAGCTAAAGAGGTAAACAAAGGTTCAACTACATAACGAGTATATAACAGACGCACTGTTAACAGCTCATGGTAGTGACCTAATTGTGAAGGGTCCTGCTGAGTGAAGACGGTGTAACGGTCACTTCTTCAGAAGCACACTGGAAGCGTTTCAGGTCATGATGGCTATGCTTCAGGACCACTTCAGGACCACAGCAGGACCCCACCGCGCAAGTGGCATGTATGTGTTTCAAACATCAGTTGCTTATAGTGTTCTCCTCTGTGAGCCAAGCAAAGAGCAGGTCGTAATCCATCGAACCAGAATGTACAGTTTATGCGTGCCTACTGAAAGTGCTCACAGGGACTTTTGTCCATCATCGAGGTGTGTGTGTGTGTGTGTGTGTGTGTGTGTGTGTGTGAGAGAGAGAGAGAGAGAGTCAGAGAGAGATGCGCTGTCAGCCACTAAATGAGGCTATTGAACTATATGGTTGGTGAGAACCAGCACTGTGGGCTCCTGATTGGCCCATCGAGATTAGGGAGGGGAGTGGTGGGAGAGCAGGGGGAGGAGTCACATGACCAAATCCAGCAGAGAGTTTGATAATAGGCCTCCCCTCATGCAATGGGGAAAGAATGAGAGGAGGGAGAGGGAGGGAGAGAGAGAGAAAGAGAGAGAGAGACAGAAAGAATGAGAGAGAGAGGGAGAGAGAGAGGGAGAGAGAGAGAAAGAGGTAGAGAGAGAAGCCTTGGCTAAGAACCAAAACCTCCTCTACCACACACAGGCTGCACATTGTTGTCTATTCAGTGGACTCCATCTCGGGCCACTTTATCATTCAATTAGGACAGCTTTCACACCACACAGCCGAGAAAAGAGCCCTTCAATCAAACTGAAAACTTCACACTGGCACTGGAGGGCGCGGAGAAAGAGAGCCACAGTGCTCTCTCTCCACCTTCATTTCTCTCTCGCTCTCTTTTCTCTTTCTCCCCCCCCCCCCACCCCCTCCCTTCCCGTCGTTGTTGTTCCGGACTTTGTAAAGAAGAAAAGGATGGAGAGAGGGAGAGGAAGAAAAAAAGGGAGGCCATTTGTTAACATTGGGGTTTGTCCTTTTTTCCTTTCTTACTTGGTCCCTTCCCTCCGCTTTCGTCCTCTCTTTCTCCGGCTTTCTCTCAGGGCTCCGGGTGGGGAGAAAAAATGGTGTGGGGGGGGGCGGACATATATCTTCTGTTCTACGATTCCACAGTTGCCACTGGGGTGAGCTGTGGTTAATCTAAGACTACAACAGAGAGAGGGAGGGATGGGGCGAGCAAGAGAGAGAGAGAGAGAGAGAGAGAGAGAAAGTGAAGAGAGTAAAATGAGACAGCAGCGAGAAAAAGCGCATCGGGAGTAAACTGACCGCACTGGCCTGTAGCCTCGCTGGCCTGTAGTCTCGCTGGGCTCTAGCCTCGCTGGCCTCGCCGGAAGCCGGCTCCGCCGTACAGCGACACCACAACCCAGAACGAAAGTCGGTGAGGGCAAGGAGGAAAAAGCAGACAGAGGAGAGCGACCGAGAGGCGCTGGACTAAAGAGGTCGGCCTGCTTTACTTCCAGAGCCCTGGGATTTTAGGCACGAACACGAATAATCACTGTGCTTTTGAAACGCTGTAGTAAGACTGTGTAGAAAAACAAACGTAGAGCATAGAGTTGCTTTCCTTAAATGCAAGGGCACACGTAAAATTATTTATAGTAATTCCTACTAACTTATACGCCTTATATTTGTAATGATACTTTTATGGTTAGGGCTCAAAGAAACATTGAGGAAGGCATGCACAATGATTCAGGAAAAGTGTTATTACAGATAAACTCACACGCCATTTAATCAAATAATTGTACCAACACTGATTATATTGACATTGATTTAACCACATATTTGACTACAAACAGCTGACACACTAGTGTTCCTGTTAGCCTCTAGTAGCCTATTAGCTGAGACAATAACCACAGGAAGCAGCAGTCTGATATTAAACTTTTGTTAATTTGATCCGTCACTTTCTGGAGCCCCTCCCCTAAAGGGAAGTCCATCGTGTTTCTAACCAATCATAACCACAGAAGGGCGTGAGGAAAAACACTAGCTGTGTTGGCCACCCCCCTCAGGTCTTTTAACCTGACCATGTCAGACAGTTTTTTTACCACACCTTGCTGGTAAAACCTGTCAAAAGCACCTCATTTAGAAAATCAGCAAAATTTTACTGAGTAAAATCCCAAGCCCCAATACCACCAATCAAAGGTGACTGCATTCAATCCCACAAGAAAAGTGACCAGTAAATAGACAACCCAAGGTATCATGTCCTGAGGCTATACTGGCCCTAATATATAATAATATTAAAATAATATATAATAAACTTAAAAGAAATGTAAAATATCTGTTTTCTTTGGTATTGATAGCTACAGACACAAGAAATGTCCATTATCAACATCAGCCTGGAGTTTCTTCACTGAATACAAATAGCTCATGCTGAACCATTCTGGGAAATTTTCTTTACAGTACCTCTAAGGATTCTACCAGACACACACACACACAAAAACTGCAGAGGTACAAATCTACCTGGAGCGTTTCCTGTAAGAGCAGGATAAACAGCCATCATTCTCTCATTCATTTCATTTCATCACCTCTTTCTTACTCAGCCCTAAGGTTAGTAATGAATTTGTTGTGAAAACTGAAACTTCAGACTTTCTGCTATAGATGCCAATAGTGGCAAGAGATTACATCAGCTGAAATGGAGGTTCATCTCTGACATCAAATGACCTCCAGAGAACCTCCAAACACAGTGTCCATGGTGAGCACTCATACATTTCAGACTGAGGTCCAGTAAATGACCCCGCCCCCCCTTTGCTCTCCAGCACATTGGGTCCCCCGACTGATTCTTGTTCGAGTAGAGAAAGGTGTGACCCGTGCAGGACTTCCGAACTGCTCGGAAGGACGGAAAGGATTCCAGCCGTCAAACCGGTCCCACCTTGGACGGCAAAGCATCATTACTCCCATTAACGCCCCCCTCATCTTTAAAATATCAAGACCGCAACACTTCGCACAAAACCCCCGACCTCAGTGCCAGCGTCCAAGCAGCATGTGTGTGAAATAACTCCACATCCACCTCCAATACTGGTGCTTTAATGCAGTACCCCCACCCCCAACACCCCACTTCTGTTTTTGCTGTGTCTTCCGAGTCCCCCCTCTGCGGTTCCTAAGGGGACTTCCACGTTCAATCTGAACCCATTTGGTTCTTGGAGAAGTTGCTTTCATTTCACACGCCTGCAGCCCATGATGAAAGCCAGCTGATCTTAACGACGGCGGGCCACTGATGTTCCTCTGTCTCGCTCGGCTCTCCATGTGGGGAGTTATGAAAGAATCTCTCACCAAAGGCCAAAATCCCAGGTATGAAAACACAGACCAAGGCCAAATCCTGAAAACCTTCTTACGCACAATTTAGGTTCTGCGCAACCACACACATCCAGTGAATGAGAAGCATTGTCTTCCCTCAGAAATGGCCATTCTCATCTGCTAATCGCATTCCTACTTATTATGTTGCCATAAACTGAAAAATGTGTCCGAAATCTATATAATGCGCGTGCGCGGTTCGAACCTTCATTAAAGTATATTTAAGACCATCCTGTGTGTGAACGAACCACAGCGGTTTGGGGAAAACAGAGAAGCTATTCTCTCCACGGATGAAGTCTGGTCGGTAGACCTATGGAAAAAAAAGTATACAGTCTAAGGGAAGTTCAAATGTGTCATCAGACATCATAGCCGCTCGCTCTGTGAGTCACGAGTCGGTTTTGTGGCTGCAGTAACCACAGTAACCCGTGCCCCGTGGAACCCTTGATCATGGTATCTTCTTCCACGTCTGAAGGTGGCAGTAAAGGTCCGCCACGTTCTCCACACATGACCGTGACCCCGCGAAAGTGGCGAGCTGCCTCTCGTTTGAACAGCTGCCCAGCCTCTGTTCTCCTCCCTTGAGCTCTGATGGAATGGTACATTGATACTGTAACGGTCTGCCTGCTTTTGCCACAAGTTAGCCTCACACCCAATCGGAGGGGAGCTTTAAGCGTCATCCTCTGGACTGTGTCGTTCCGAAATAAGTAATCCCGTCATTTGTCAGCATCCGTGACACTGCAGCTTCTCAACCCCGTCGCTGCCACTTCTGGGCATTGGAAGTTGAGTAACAGAAGCTGACAAACGAAGAGCACCTTGCATGACTGCGTGAGGATGGGGTTTCCCCGTTTCGTCTGCATGAATCTGCACACATACTGCACAACACAATGAAATAAAGGGGGCGCGAGGAAGAGAGCGCAGTCGCGAACGAGAGTCTTCTCCCTGCTGGACAGGAGGAAAGAGGGAGGCCGGCCTCGGCCGAGACGCTACAAGCATCTAGCGTCTCCCTACAGCATCACCGTCGCGCACATACCGTCAGAATGTGCGGCGGATGGGGAGAGAGTAAGAAATGGGGATATACCCCCATGTGGATGCCAAGGGTACAAGAGTGTGCCCGAATGGGTGGGGGGGGGTACAGCCATGGGTGTGACTGGGGCGACTGTGGTAGCTAATTTGCACAAACGCATGTGTGCCCTCGATCAAAACAGAGGCTCTCGGAGGCAGGTGTTCCTGAAGGTAGACCGCCTGCATCTTGGGCATCGCGGGCATCAAAAGCGGATTCTGAGATGGACCGGGAATTCTCTCCCGCTAAAACAACCTCACCTCCCCTCAGTTATGCCGCAGCTCGGAGAACGTGTGCTTTAAAGCATGAACGGAACTTTACAAACTGTGTTTTCCTGTTAGCTGAAGACCAGGCTAAAAAAATGGATGGTTTACTGGATGATTCGTTTTAATGTGTGCATCTGCACAGTGATTAGAAAGCCCTGCTGCAATGTATTAGCATTTTAGCATTTCAGTTTTACAATTCCAAATGTGTTACAGTTTCAAATGATCTGAACATTCAGTCAAAGCAGACTGAAGAACAGTTATAAAAGGCTGGAGTCCTTGTTTAACTTCAGTAAAATCTGATAATGCATCATTCGATTTTTTGTCTTGTAAAATCACCATTAAATGCTCAGATACTTTATGTCTGTATTTTCTGTAGTTATTATCATTTTACAACCAGTGTTTTCCATAATTATAACCCAGATTATGACTATGAATATTCATCCTATTGAATCCTATTTTGTATTTGATCCAAAATGTACGAACAGGCTAAAATCCCAAACAAATACCTTAGAAAAAAAAAATCAAACCTTATACGTCAATCTTCGATATACATATAAACCGCAAAATCTTCCATAACAAAGCTTTTCCAAATATTTTCTATTATTTTCACACTTAATTGTGCATAATAAATTTCAGTTCCTAACACAATTATATGTAGACTGAAACCTGTCACTGCATTACAAATTGCTACTGTGAACTATCACCACAGATAAAGCCTTCAGAAAAAGCAAACATTTTCATTCCTGTTAGACTGATAGGGTCTATGCCGCTGACACTGGGAAGAGTTATACTGGCCTGGTGAACTGGACTGATTTTATCTCTCTCTCTCTCTCTCTCTCTCTCTCTCTCTCTCCTTGCCTGCTCTGCTCCTTATTACCGGGTGACTGGGAGACTCGGGCAGTCTCTGGGTTCAGCAGACTGCTCTCCCACTGGTCGCCCTACACTGCCACACCGCGTGAAGCCAAATATTCACTCCCCGCTGCGCACAGACCAGCCGAAATACACGCGGACGTAAATGTCTGCTCTTCCCGACCAGACAGGACCCATGACTGCGGCTCAAGTGCTGGCATCTCTTTCTGTTTCTTTTTCACCTCCCTCTGGCTCCTGAATTCTCCATTTTTTTTTTTTATCCTGTAATGATTAAAAACCGAACACAACAGCAGTGTTCCTTCCACAGCATCGGCCATTCCTTCAACGTCGAGGCATCCCGGCACCCTCCTCTTCCTCCTCCACCGGCTGGAAGCTAGGGGATGTGGGAGGACTCCGATGAAGGTGTTTCATCCCCTCTCCCATTCTGGACTGGGTTATTAACTAGCGCCTGTGTCCTCCGAAGCCTGTTCTACCCATTAACCCCACTGATGATCTTTTCTCATGATAATCAGCCTGCTTCCCACCGAGGAACCACAGGATTGTGCGACGCTTTCAGAAGAGTAAACCCCCCTCGATGCACATGCTCACTCACCCACTCACTCTCTCTCCCTCGCTCCCTCCAACTCTCTCTCTCTCCAATTCTCTCCCCCCCCCTCTCTCGCAAGCGAGCGAACACACACACACACATACAGAATCAGGCATGTAATGTTCTGCCTTTTCAGAAAGCACATCGACAGATGTAGTATGAAAAGTTCTGAGGGGTTTTGTTGGTGAGAATAACACTAATACTGCCCGCATCTACAATTCGGACATGTGCTTTTGAGTCGGACAGTGAGCAAAGGCCTAATATATGTTCTGGTAAAGTAAAATTGTACCAGTGTTTATATTGATGAGAGGAGCTTTTTGGGTGTTAGGAACTGAGGGAATCATCATTCCAGGAAAGGTTTAATCTGCTTCGTTTGATAACTAAGCTAAGAAATTATTAGAATAAGATATACACTGAAGATTTTGTCAATAATCCTCAAACACACACCTCCTAAAAAATCTTTATCAGTTTAATTTCTGAGAAATAATTTGAATTCTCCAGCTTCTGAATTCTACGTGTTTAAACCTAATTTAACTGACTTTAGTCTAACAAAGCCTTATTCCTCATCTCATACAGAATATGGTTTCATCTTGCAAAGACAGCAATGTTAATAACAAAAGAACTGTCTCGTGACAATCTTACTTCCATTTCCTTATTATGTAGCTCGAGGCAGTGGAAGTGGGGCCTTGATGGAACAACTAACACTTGCTAATCCATCATGACTTCAGACTCCACTGCAACCTGCTCTCTGTAAGAGCCCTCTCTAGTATACGGTTCTCCTCAGTTAAACCATGACAAAAAGACGGTGAAAGCAAGATGCCAAAGTAAAATATACACCCTTCACGATAAAGTCGTAAGCCCTTCATCTTCGTCTATGAAGAACCATTAAGGATTTTTCAGTCGTAGAAGTCACAAGGATTTGTGACTCTTGAAGTCAGCCGTTCAGCTACAGGTGTTACGTAATTAAAGTTACGTATTAAAGTCGTAATGATATCGTATTTACCTATGAATTAACAAACCTAAGACTGTGGCACTGATCTCAACAAAGATTGGCGCTAGATAGCGCTAGACACACTTCAAAATTAAGCTGTACATTGAATTTGCACCCAATGAGATTTCGAGTAGATTGTGAGATGATTGCAAAACCGTCGCTGGATTTGAATATAATCTACGATTTGTGCTTTAAATTAACGAGTTTGCCAGAAGACTTTAACTAGATAAACACATAAAACTCTAAGCATTTAATATGATCAACGTACTGCGCTAGACAAATCGAAAATTGTTTCTACCCGGTGTCATCCTAAAAGCGTCACCGGTGCTCGCTAGTGACAGAAAACTCGCATACAGCAAACTAAAACCACAAACTGGACTAACTGAAACGGCGAAAATAACAACTGAATATGAAACACCCACCCCTATTTTCTGACACGATTGTACGTTATTTAGCCCTTGAGGTGAACGAACACACACTCACACAACAATACAATATGTATATATAAGTCACATCGTCTCAAAATCCGACCAGGAACATCCGATCTCTGGCAAACAAACGAGCAAATGATAAGCCAATGCGCCATGGAAGAAGTCCCACAACACAGACAGTCGAGTGAAACTACGAAAATAGTTTTATATTTAGACCCTCGAGCGATTTTCTCATATCAAGCAGTGGACTATACATAGACTGACACATGAGATTAACGGTGCAAATAGAAACAAACAAACGCATTTGTTCCGTGTAAACTAAAGTTTCAAACACAACATAACGTTCCTTCAATTTGTGTGTCTCCTTGGCAGAGCACAGGCATGCTCCGTAGTTGGGTAAATATTCAGAAATTACTTAAAAATCCCTTATTAAAAACGAAAATCATATAGAACATCAATCGACATAGCAGAAGTGACGGCCGACCAAATGCATTTTGTTTACCAATAGAATTATTCATATCCAGAACATATTTATCGAAGACGTTTTGAAAGAGCAAGCGGTAATTAAAAATTAAATACCCGAAGCTTCAAGTTTAACAAAATAAGCAAAAATAAATGACTTCGGATCGAAGGAAAATAACAACATTACAGTCACAATTAATAACCCCTTCAAGACTTTACATCGATCATTGATGTGTTACGTTGTATTAATTATGCGGATCTTATTAAAAAAACATGCACACATCAGAACGTGCAGCCACATTATGAGGACTTGCAAAAACGAGTAGTTACCCACCAAAAACTTTCCAGCACCGCATTAGTCAATTTCACAAGGAACCCCGGTAACATTCCATCACCGACTAAACGCAAACCTACCGTGGGAGTCCCCACTCCACCTTTCCTGGTCTTTCTCCTCTCGATCTGTTGTTTTATTATTTTTTCCAATTTTTTCTATAATTTTTCTTTTTTCGGGGCCTGAGTGTCTCGCTCTACTCAGGCTGCAGCAACAGAGTTATGGGGCGCGAGCATTGTGGGAGTGTGACGTCAGGCCACTTTCACAAACTTTTTTACTGGGGCTGGTAAACTGTGTTTTTTTTTCGTTGTCGTTTACAGTACATTATAAATGACGGCGGAAAACACAGGCAGTTACAGATTGTCTGTTCGTGCGTATATTCAGAACTGAACAATTTTATATAAGCGGTAGCGGTATTTTACGCGTAAGTTTAAATTTGATGAAAGTACACTGAGGTAATTTAAGAAGCAAATTCTTTTGGGTCCATTTTGATCCATGTGTTGGACGTCACGACGCTTATTAATTTGCATTATCGCGAATCATTTAGATTAAAAATCTTAATTTATTAATAACTGCTGCAAGAATAATGTTGCATCAAATATTTGCATAAAAGTTAGATTTACATGAGAACATAGATGCTATTTAAAGCAGTCAGAAATTGTTAACCTCGTTTATACATTTTTTGCATTTTATGGAGAACAATTAAGTATTGATTGACATTTTATCTAGGTAATCCAACCAATTTTACTCAAGTAAAATAAATAGCTACTTTGAGTGAACGTATCAGTAAGTTTAATCATGCATAATTAAACATATATGATAAGTATCTGGACTAAGTAGGCTTTATTAGTCTGGTGTGAAGAAAACATGTCGCTTATGACTTTAGCCTGCTAATTAATCACGAAATCGTTATGCGTAAGTAATTTTTTGGTACTCTCTTCAGAAGTCCTGTCCTATGACAGTCAGCACAGGAGTGGATTCTTGTATAGTCTTAGAAAACCGAAAAGCAAATTTCTGGTAACAAACTTTTCTGGTAACACATGCAGGGTCTTCAGTGCATGATGAAATCCGTTCAGAATTATTGCATGTAGCACGTCTCTTTTGGATTTTAAAATGCATTCTTGTATTTGAGAGATGCTGTTGGTTTTAGAGAGGGGAGGGAGCCCCACGTGTGATTCTGTGGTGGTCTCATTTCACCTTGTGTTTTGGGGCGAAAGAATTACTTCCAGGGCATCCCAGCCCATTTCCTCACCACCCTAGCCCCCTCCCCACTATCGACCCTGCGGATGAGTGTATATGTGTGTGTGTGTGTGTGTGTGTGAGAGAGAGAGAGAGAGAGAGAGAGAGAGAGAGAGAGTAGGGGGTTGGGGGAGAAAGGGTCTTCAAAGTCTCGGCATGCTCAGTGCTAGGACGAAAAGACGTTTCTAGGGTTTTACGTTAAAAGAAATAACTTACCTCTAAATTACATTATGCCGTGTTCAAGGAACATTTATTTTTGTTTCTGTGTTTGTTTTGCAGAAGTTCACCGTACTTTTTCCCTAAGGTGGTGAAAGATTTTTCACTAAGGTGGTGACGACATATTCATCAGTTAGACAACGCGAGGTTTTAAGCGCAAATGTCGCAGTGTTAATCTGTCTGATGAAATATCAGAGTAGGGTTATATATATTTAAGACGAACCCGTTTTCTGTAATAGATTATTTAACGTTCTGGATGACAAGTACCTGGATTATGTGTAAATCATTACTTTTCAGTTTCTATACATTTTTGTTTAATTTATGCGTTATTTTGTCAAATACAGTATTTTAAATCCAACGTTATACTTATGCTACAAGTGGAAGTACCAGAAACTATTATTTAAGCTCTCTGGTAGAAGAAAATATGGTAGAAGTTTAGTTGTAAGACAAGTATTTTCGTGATTTCTCAGCAATTAATTTGAATAAAGATAAAAACATTGTTAAATTGGCACATGATTTGAAAGAGCACATGTTAAAAATATTCATTATTTAATTCTACTATTCTCTTCTTTTTTTCTACTTTTCTCTTGTATCAACCACATTATAACACTGCATTAAAAATAAAAAGATTTGAAGACTATAACAAGGTAATCCCCGTTTGTAAATTATGTACAGTTTCTGTGTACATATCTTTATTTATTATCTACACATATATACCATATTTGTAGACAGATGGGATCTGTGAGGGCAAATATGGTACTATTTCTCAAACCTTTTTATTTTCTGATTAATTAATCTGCATAATTTAAGCACAAGTTATATGAAGGCAGAAAATCTTTGTTAAGGTGTCTTGATTTTATGTTTTAATCTTTGAGGAGGTCACCATTTAATGCTCTAATGAACAAATGTTGTTATTTATTTTGATAATGTGTAAAATATGCCTCCACCAACACACAGTGGTGATCCCCAAAAGTGACGTGTTCTGACAACTACTGACTGTCTGCCTGAAGTGTTAAAATATAATTTCTTTTGAAATGAATGTATTTAATCACGATGATAGCTTTGCAAAAAACTGCTACAAAATTAGTGCAACAATTGGTCATTGTTGTTGTCAAAACAATTATTAACAAATTTCTAGAGACATTTGAATTTTATTGAATTTTGTTTCGTCTCATTGACTATGCAACGACCGACCTAGCACATGAATAACTGGTTCATTATGCATTGTAAATAACTGCATATGGGAAAAGACAGACAAGAGTATGCCATAAGTCAAGTTTGTTCCCACATTTTTAGGATTCTAGCAGTTATATCTCCAACAGGAGCCCCTTCAGTGAAGAACATGGGCTATTTTTCATTTTTATGGTTTTATTTTCGGGATAGGGAGGGGGAGTCGTATCCCAGTTTTATCAAAGATTTGCCTCTAAAACCGTTACTTAAAACTAAATACATCTTAATTGTGTATTTATATCCACAGCTTATAAAGAGAGGGTTTTGCTAGCTAACCAAGTACCAATTTCAGTTTTTTTGTGTGTGGAAGACGTTTACAGCAACCAGGATGCAATCATTTATGCAATAAACTATATTTAACTTGTCCAAATTGGTGATATCATATTGATACGTGATTTCATTTTGCTCATTCTGGCTGTTTCTGATATTTGTCCTCACACTGCTTTTGTTACAACGTAAAGTGGTACTTCGGTTCTGTGCTAGATGCACTGCAAACCACTCTAAATGGATCATATAACAATAATGTTGTGCATATAACAGTTACTGTCATATGAGCTATATAACAATACTGTTGAATGTGTTTAAAACTTTGAAAATAGAAATGTAATGCCCAATCTCATCATCTCCTTTTTTTTTATTTTAATTTGGAAATGTGTATTGAATTATGAACTCTATCCTGTTTCAGCCTTGAATCTTTATACTTCTAGTTGGCAGACCATGGGCTCTCTCTCCCTGAGCCTCTGAACCTCTCCGCCCTGTGAAAGTTAGTTTGATTGTGCCGTTTGCTTGATTATTTTTCAGGACTTCATTTTTATGCTAAATGGTGAGGGGCAAAACAGCAATTATATCACCACAAACTTTATGACTGTGATTATAGTTATTGACACACACCCACAGAAATGTGAAATAACTTCGAACTCCTGAGCACTGGATCGGAATGAACGAATCAAAGATGCTCTCCTTGTTGCTCTATAAGAAATGGAAGAAAACAAACGTCTGTTATCACTCATCAACCTGATGGGGACTTGGAGTGAAATTACTCTGTTACTTTGATAACAGCGGCAACAATATGGTATTGCTCTCTCTCTCTCTCTCTCTCTCTCATATGCTCATTGCCTCTGTTCTCTCCCTGTCATTTCTAGTCTAGACCAAACAGTGGAGGAGCACACATGTACAAAAGGAGCCCCTGCAACAGCCGAAGTGTCAATATCTGATTATATGATTATATATATATATATATATATATATATACACACACACACACACGCCTTGGTTTGTCATTTAGTGTTCCAGATCGATTTTAAAGTGCTGTTTGGAATGCCATGCCAGCCAATTCCGCTCCTCTCCCCACCTCAAACGGGCTTGTAAAAAAAACCATTATGAAGAACAAGGGGAGGGCAAGTTTCAAAGGCGTAAGCACAACCCCCCCCCCACACCCACCCACCCCAGCCTTGCTCAAACCCAAGCAGTTGCTAATTAAGCTTTACTTAATCATGGAGGACTGAAGTACCAATTTCTCACTCCTCCACAAATGAGATGATAGATGTTGACTGAAAGGTAAAGTTCCGCTTACACACTTTCAGATCTTAAAACCTACAGAGGGTGTTTTTTCTTTTTTTTGAAGGGGGGGGGGATTGGAAACATCTGTAGTTATTTATGAGTAAGTAGCCAGTAGTCAAAGTCCCTCACTGTTTCTGGTGTCATCTCAATTTCCCCGTTTTTCTCCTCCTCTTTCTCCCTTTCTTTTCCTGTTTCTCTTTCTTCTCTGTCCCTTATAAGATGTTACACGTGCTCCCGGCAGAGCCGCCATATCTGGGAAAGCGTCACCAGAACGCCATTGATGACAACAATAGCAATTAAAGGAGGGGGTGATTTGTACACATCTGGAGTGGATTTCCTTGCCAGAAAAGTCTGCTGCTCACAGCATCCACTCAGTCCCTCCTCCCTCCCTCCCTGCTCCTGAACAGAGGGTGTTGGGAAATGTTTTTTTTTTTAAACTTTTTTTTAACTGTTTGGTTAAAAACAGATGGTAGGTTTATGCGAGCCAGTACTGCTGATAAACATGCTTAAACATGCGGTCCAATCGCCAAGAGAGTCATCCTTGCTGCTCAGTTAGTGTGTGTGTGTGTGTGTGTGTGTGTGTGTGAGTGTGTGTACTCAGAATGAAACACCGTATCTCCCCCATTGCTGGCAGTGCCAGTCATTTCCCAGGGGTGTGTAAATACTAGTCCAATAAACCAACCCATGCCCCCATTATGGGAAAACTATTTTAGGAAATAAGTATTTGTTTGATTTGGTGATTGTGGTTAACCTCCCCTCTTGGAGTAATGATGGATGTACAGTTAGGTATGTGTATTTGCGGGGGGATGCTGGTTTTGTGAGTACATGATGACTCCACAGCCTTTCTTTTCTGATTGAGAAGATGAGTTGGAGTAAATGAAGTAAACCACACCGTTCATCTGAGAGATCGTGCATTCTCTTCATCCAATTCATTTCACATGAAATGGTGCCTCGTCTCCTGCTGAGTCTCTTCTCCGGCTGTCTGTCTCCTCTCCAGCTCTCTGTCTCTTCTCCAGCTGTCTGTCTCTACTCCTGCTGTCTGTCTCTTCTGCTGCTGTCTGTCTCTTCTCCGGCTGTCTGTCTCCTCTCCAGCTCTCTGTCTCTTCTCCAGCTGTCTGTCTCTTCTGCTGCTGTCTGTCTCTTCTGCTGCTGGCTCTTCCTCGATTATCTGGAGGAACTAAAAAATTGTGAACTGTGACACAAGCACCATCAGACTACAGGAGTTTCTGCACCGAGGTCAATCCTATAGGCAGAACATGAGCACATGGATGGCGAGACGGTGTTCTGAATGGGGTACATGATTGGATAATGAATATTAGATTGATGAGAGGGAGAAAAAGATGTAGCGTGTAGAGAGAAAGAGTGGGGGGGTACAAGCAGGGCTGGTTGGCCCATAAGGCTGCAGAGATGGTGTGTATCATGTGTACCGCAGTCGGCAAACAGATCTGGCCTGGGCTGATAATGAAGTTGGGTGGGTCACACACTGACGTCATACCCATCCAGACCCTCTGCCACCAGCACGTATCAATGAGGTATGTGGAGGTCCTGTCATACCATCAGACTTTACTGATTCCTACCACTCCTATGCAAAGCCTGACTGCTTCGAAAGTAGCCAAAAGAATGGGTTTTAAATGAAGCACTGTCTAGAGGGCCACGTTTTCAAACGCACAAACCTCTACTTGTCAGTTGTTGACCTCTGTGTTATTTGTGACAGAGGTTAACATTTAGAAAAGGAAACGCATGTTCTTTCGCATTTGTTCTTCCTCTCTCTCAGTGAAAGGTTCACTGCAAGCTGCATGCAGGCAGACAATGAGAAGCAATTGTTTTAAGCTCTAGCTGGTGGCCTTTGAAGATCTGATTCGCTTCCTCAACGCCACCGACGGTTCAAGACTCTGGCAAGGGAAGAACAGACAGCCCCGGGTTTGATTTCTATGCTTATCACCTCCGTCATCTCCAACAATGAAGAACTCTTGTGCGGCAGCGCGCGAGTGTGTGCGTGTGTACGTGCTGAACGCTGCAGAGCGGGGGATGGGCCGGTGTGTGAGAGAGAAGGGATAGGAGGATGGTGAGAGACAGAAGAAAGAGTGGAACATGACAAAACAATGAGAAAGGAAATGGTGAAAGATAGGTTGTCTAAATGGGGGGGGGGGGGGTCTGGTGGAAATAGCTACCTCAACTGTTTGCCAAATAGACGTACCTAAACAGCTAAGCACCAATAGACCATTGCACTCATTTAGCTCAGCCACCAAAGGAAAACACATTCAACAAACACATTCTGTTAAAAACACACAGTGTTATAATTAAAGTTCATTTCATTTAATTTTGGGTAAACTTCCTTATTTCACAATTGTGTCACAAATTACTCAACTTAGAAATCAAAAATCAATTTTTTTATTCATCTTTAAATGCGTTAGGCGCAAGTGTAAATTCCCAGTAATGTCTCTTATCTAACACAGACCAACTTGTCTAGGACACCCAGGGCCAAGTCATAATTCCCTCTGACGTATATGCAGCTAAATACCATGTCTTTTCAAACAAGAGCCTAAGTGGACTTTGTATTTGCTGGTACACTGGTCTGTAACAGGGGAGTGAAGTGCACCTAAATGAGTCATTGGCGACACATGGCACGACTGGGATTCAAACCTAAATACTGGTAATAGAAGAACTTTCAACACATGACTTTTTTTTTTTTTTTAGATGAGACACACTTTATGTAAAGGCAATACCAGAACCCCCAAATCCCCACCCAAACAAATAAAAAACAGACACGGGAACCATGGCTCATTCATGATGTATGCGTGCATCACAATGGAGAGTGGGCGGGTCCAGAGCATGCGACATGCACATGTTCCGTTTAATGATATGTTTAATGGAGGCACCACCACTCAAACATAATCTCTCTTCCATTAGTTGCACATTACTTCCAAATCAGTAATGAAGTGTTAAAGACCCGCAGCTCTGTAAGACTGCGGCAGTGGCAAGGTTTGCTGTTAAAAGCAGTACAACAATTAAAATTTAACTGAACTGATCTATGTTTTTCATCTCTCAGAAATTGCAATAATTACTATTCCAACAATTAATATGAATAAAGACATGTTTATTAAGGGTAGATTAATGCATTTCACCCATGCTATATCAGTGTACATGTCTCTCTTATGAAATATTACAACAGAGGTTACACATTAAAATAAATGTACTCCATTTAAAGAATGTATTTTTTTTCAGTCACAAGCCATTTTGTTGCAAAAACAAAACTTGTACAGATACTTATTGAATATCAGGTACATCTATCATTTTGTAAGTAAATTTTAACTGTGCTTGCTTGCAGTTATCAGCCAATATCTGATCCGTTTATCATAGGACTACTGCTGATGGGGTAAATCATTATTGCTCACATGATAGTGGGGTGGTTGTGGGTGAATTGCTGCATGTTTATCAGGCACAGTGGTTTTGCAAAACACATGTCTGGGGTGTGAGTAGTGTGTAAGGGGTGTAAATTTACAGTCAATATCACCCCTACATGTACCTCTACAAAATCAGCCAAAATCAGCTAGAAGGTTTTGTTTTGCAATAGAATATGTTTCCTACTACACCACTCACAAAGCGAATACATGCGCCCTGGAAGTCCCAAAATGTCAGTCGGGAGAAAAACGTAGCATCCTACCCATCTCTGCGAACTTTATAACACATAATATCTCAGTTCAAAAGAGCATAACCTGTATAAATATTTAGGATTTGTTTCCCAGACATCGATCGATTAAACATACCCCAAACACTAATATTTAAATCTCTTATATAAACAACAATTAACTTATATCTGACAGAACAGACCTCAATCCAGTACTTCTTAAAAGGTATTAAATATAGCGTGATCTGCAGGTTGATTGAATTAGTAATGCTTGAAACATGTAAGGCCCAACCTAAAGAATTATGCTTTAACCTACTTTTGGAGTATCTTCAATAGCTGCAGAAAAGGTCTAATATAAACCAATATAATAATTTTTAAAAACTTGATGTGTATAGAAATGCAGTTCGAAGTTCGTCTCACCCGCCTTATTTGTATTCACTAGTAGGTCATCCGCATACCAAGAGTTAAAAATACTAACGATTCTTCGCAATGCATTGTGGGAAAGAGGGTGATTCGCAATGGCGGCGAAACCAAAGCACTTTAAACTTTTGTTTTTAAGTTGTTTATATATAACATTTTATCCACCTAATGCATACACCGATGCAACAGATTTGACATGGGATGAAAACGGATATATTATTTACTGTCCATGCATGGGTAATCGGTCCTTGTACAATAAATTTGGAAAAAGAAACATTGCATCGACACAGATTTAAACAGTGCATGCTATAGGCTTTGGTTCAGGTGTAGAACGAAACGCTTTATGGGTGTAAATCTATTTTCGGCCCAGGCACTGTTCAACAACGGAATGTCGTCAAAACCCTTAAGTTTTTTACTTAAGTCGTAATTGTCGGTACTTAAAGCTGTTTATGCCCGATTTAAGAAGCCCAGCTAACCTGTCATGTGTCTCTGTCGTTGCAGGTCGGTTTGGAAATCAGGCGGACCATTTTCTTGGGTCGCTGGCCTTTGCAAAAATGCTGAATCGAACATTGGTGGTTCCCCCCTGGATCGTTTACCGGCATCACGCGCCCCCGTACACAAACGTAAGCACAACTCGTATGCACTGCTTCTCCATCTGCAAAGCACACTCGAAATGCCGTTAGGCACAGTTACCATTACATGTTGTATACATTTAAACATTGTTATACATATTGCATACTTCTAAATGATAGTTTAATGATGGGACAGATACGAATGATATGGCTATAAGTGAGTACCAAATACGTCACTTAATCAGACGCTTGTTTACCTGACTGCTTTCAGTGTATCATATTATGACTATTCTAAAAATACTGTATACTCCAAAAAGCCACCAGTGGTACATCACCATTTATTCCCCTGTACGTGACCATTCCCCTGTCCTCCTGAAACAGGTGCACGTCCCTTATACAGAATATTTCCAGCTGGATCCACTGAAGCAGTACCATCGTGTGGTGACTCTGGAGGACTTTATGAGCCAGTTAGCCCCCACACATTGGCCGCCGGGCCAGAGGACAGCCTACTGCTTTGAGTCTTCTGTCCAAAGGAGCGCTGACAAGAAAAGCTGTCCCATGAAGGTGTGTAGATGGGCAGATGTGTGTGGTGGGATGTTACTGGTCACTTGTGGAGCAGGTGCTTTGTATTGGGTGCTGTTGTTTGATTCTGTTTCATCTCAGCAACACTCAGTTTGAAATAGGCTTTTTTTATTTTTTTATTTTATGGAAAAGTGTCACATGAGAAAAGTCTATCATGGCCATCTTGAACAAGCAGGCCTACAAATCTGTTCACAAAAACAGTTTTGTGTTCTCTTTACTGTGTATCTTTTTTTACTCAAGGCTTTGATTTATAAGCTGAGAATACACATTTAGTATATAGCTAAATGATCAGTCCTGATGTGTATTCTGATTGGACTGTGCATTGTCAGGTTCAGTTTTATAAGGCATAATGGTGTGAACTTTTCATCATTTACCATACATATGGATAACCTCAACCATTCACTTACAGTTATTAATTTCTTCTTATGGACCCTTGCTTTAATGGGCGCCTGGAAGGTGAAGTGTTTACTTCAAGTGTTCTTGATGAAGCAATTATAGAGCCACTGCCCCCTGCAGGCCTCGTAACAGAACTGCATACTAAAACATTGCTGATCTGTATGCAGGATGGGAATCCTTTCGGTCCATTCTGGGATCATGTTGGGGTGGACTTTGATCACTCAATCCCATTTGGGGGCCTGTTTTTCAATTCCTACTACACTCCACACTGGATAAAAAGGTACAAGCATGTTGTGACACAATAACAATGATGATCAAAATTTATTTTGATTATTGATGTTATTCAGTTGTAACTGCGTGATCCTGTAGTTCAGCATGTAATCACCAACTCCTCCCTGTGTGTTCAGGTTCCCCCCCGCTGAGCACCCGGTGTTGGCTTTAGCAGGAGCTCCAGCCCAGTTTCCTGTACTGGAGGAGCATGTGAGTCTGCAGCGCTACGTAGTGTGGGCTGACAGGATGGTGCAGGATGGGGAGAAGCACATCACCACTCAGCTCCTCAGACCCTTCGTGGGCATCCACCTTCGTATCGGCTCAGACTGGGTAAGTGCTAAACGCGACTCTGAGCTTGACCGATTTAGCTCATGAGCCACTGAGTCAACTCTTACAAGGAGGACATGTCTAGACGCATACTAAAAACAACAATACTAACCAGGAAAGAGTAATAAAAAAGGAACAACGGTAATAATGATGATGGTAATAATCTCTAGGCTTTGAAACTTCACTAAGCCTGTGACTCCAGCCCCTCAAACTTCACTAAACCTGTGACTCCAGCCTCTCAAACTCTGCTTAGCCCGATTTCAGCCCTTTAAACCCCTAAGACTCCATCCAGCTAAACCCGACTCTTCCAACCCGACTCTCTTCCTGCGAATCTCGCCACCCGTCCCACAGCAAAACGCCTGCAAGCTGCTGCAGTCGGAAGAGGCGGGGCCTCACCTCATGGCGTCGCCACAGTGCGTGGGCTACGACCGTCAGAGCGCGCTGCCCCTCACCTTCACCATGTGTCTGCCGGACCTGGAGGAGATCTTGCGCGCCATCAAGCTCTGGGTGAAAAAGACCAATGCCCGGTCCGTCTTCATAGCCACTGACTCCGAGTCCCACAGCTCCGAGATAGAGAAGCTCTTCAAGGGCAAGGTGAGCACAAAATGGGATAAGACACTGAAGAGAAGATCTAGCTGGATGGAGGAGGAAAGGATTCATTTATTAGGTTTTCTCCTAACATATATAGATTTTTTACTTTTGATTTATTCTACATTCAGAGCCCTGGTTGGGACTGGAGTAAGAATTCATTTTTGTACTCTTTATGCTGCTTGTAGTAGATGGTGACGAGCGAAGGCCCAGTTGAGTAAACAAGGTTTTCCTCTACAGAGTTTACATATAAGTGGTACTCTTGATCTCACACTTTTTTTTTCCCCTCTCGTTCTTACCATCTGCTTGCAGCTCAGGGTGGTCAGTCTTCACCCGGATGTGGCGCAGCTCGACCTGTACATCCTGGGCCAGGCCGACCATTTTATAGGCAACTGTGTGTCCTCCTTCTCCGCGTTCGTGAAGCGGGAGAGGGACGTTCGTGGCCGACCCTCCTCCTTCTTCGGGATGGACTACCCTGGGAAAAAGAAAAGAAGTGATGAACTTTAGTAAGCGACTCGTAGCATTTTGTTCTTGACCATGAAGGTTGTGCAGAGATCTCAGGTGATTGGGTCTTGTTTACAGTGTGGGGTTATGTTGGGTTTTTATTTTTTTTTTTTTTAGAATTATATTGCTCAGATTAGGAGCACAATAAGTTCATGATGCCTTTGTTCCAACAATATGGATTAGTAGTCGTTTAATCCATATCTGTACCTGTCTCATTTTCCCAAAAAAATAGAGATTTCCATTATGGTTGTCTGAAGGAAAAAAAACCCCATTACCGATTGTCTCTGTGTGTCTAGTTTCAATTTTATTATGTACTTGAAAAGCTTATCTCTGCATCATGTTTCAAGTTTTCCACATGCAAGAAACTTTTCACTGTACATTCCTTGCAGTGAAAATCACAGGTGCAAGTCCACCCAAAGCTTTCTCACATTTTTCAAACTAAATAAAGCATTCCAGTATATTGTCTGCAAAAAACACTACCCATATACAGTATTCCCCCCGTATATATAGAATATGTTATATAACATATTGTAGTCTCCTGCTTTCCTATTCAGGAAGCTCTGGATAAGAGCATCTGCCAAATACTGTAAACGTAAACACATTTCCAATATACTGCCAGTGTACCGCCTAGTATACAACACTAGCAGTGTATTCTTTGGCAGGTATTTACTATATAGTTGCTAATTTACTGTATTACAGTAGGTTTGTGGAAAAACCATGACTGCTATATCCACAAATTATATGTTAAAAGTGTCATTTTTTTCCCAGCATTCCAGGAACATCTTCTCTCCTTGATCATTGTGAATGTGAATGTGACAGAAGTCAAAGTGGCAGTAGCAGCCTGATCTAAAATTGTGGATGTGCCAAAAGGCTACATCTGTTTATATCCATCTACATGCACATCTATAGTTTTAGCAAAATGCAAAGGTAGCATTTGCTTTTGTGGGCTAATCCTCATGGTAAACGATCCCTGTCCAGGGTGAAGTAAACGATCCTCTGGATGCTAATTATAGTGAAGTTGGGAGAGTGAAGTAGTCTGTTGGTTCGTGTCCATTAAAATGAACTCACATGCTACCATAAAGATCATGAAGGACCTATGGCTTCACAAGTGTGAAAGAAAAATTCCAGTCTTCTTTTGAGAGTTGTATAGTTTAACTGCAGTTTTGGTGATTATAGCATAAATGGTGTTGGTGGACATGTGTGGTAGTTTCAGTTTTAGCCTAAGGTCTGTTTTCAGTTTTCCCCTGTAATGGTTAATATCACATTTTTGTTAGATAAAAATGTTTTGGTTTTTTTTTGGTTTTTATCATAGTCTATCTATAAAAACTTTTTTCAATGACAGAAGCTTCAGCACTACAACCACGTTTTGAGTTCGCCGTCAGATATGTCTTTCCACAGGTTCAGTCTTTATAAGGGGTGTGAAGAAAATAAATTAATAAAAAATTAAACATGACTTGCATTTATTTGCAGATTGCCTCTGTGTTCAAATATGGTAGTCATTGTATTGTAATCATTGCAGTGTATACTGCAGCCAGCTTTTGAAGATGTTAATCATCAAATGCACAGGTTTGGTGTATCCAAGAGAGAATATAATCCTAAATACGTTTTATGCTGTCTTGATAGGGTTCAGTTATTACTATAGGATTTGCATTATAAATATATTTCTTTGTGACAGTAATAGTTAATCAGCAATATCTTTTTTATGGGTGTGCAGCTGACCTCTTACATGTTGGTGAGTACTATAATGTTGATTTGGGCTGTCTCTGATTTTAGAAGACAACGCATGCATTTCTTATTTAGCATAGATATGAAGATGGATAAAGATTTTGGTTATTTGCTCCATTTTTTTATTTGTAATCATCTTTCTGCTATCTGCTATAAAGTCTGGTGTTTATCACCTCCCTCTAAAGTAATGAAATAAGGTCGAGAGAAAATAACTAGAGGAGCTTGCCTTAAGTGTCACCAAACTGGATCTAATAGCGCGTAAGTCACCGTACAAGGCGTTTCAGTCGCGTGTTTTCCGATGTTAGCAGGTATGATATGGTTACGTTCGTTACCGGCGAATAGAAACGCTCAAAGGCGGATCTGCGGTTTGTTCGCCGACGGTTACCGTGGTATCCACTCATTCGGGACCATCTCATCTCTCTCACTTTGAAAGTAGGGGTCGTGCAAGAGGAGGCAGAAATGGCTGACGGAGCGGGTGCCTTTGGATATGGGTAATATTCTTTGTCATTTTAATTTAGCTGTGATTGTGTATATCAAAATTGGGTATTGATATCAACATGTGGAAGAAAAACCACAAAGCCGTTATTTGATTTGCTGCTATTAGGATTAGGAGAGGTAACTAGCTTCTAGCTAGCCATTTCCAGCTAGATAACTAGCTAGCCTAGCTAGCTGCTGTGGTCATAAACAAATGTTTGCCGTTGCTAGGCCGTTTAAGGGATGTTGCCGAGGAGTTCTGCCCTGATTCATCTAGCTAGCTAACCAGCCACCCTACATTCGCCACTATTTATGTGTCTTGCCAGTTGATATGATAAAATGACCGAGCCTATACAATGAAACGGTCTTCGGTCATGTAGCTGCAGTTTGTATTACGTTTATCAGATCATGACAGCAGCAAATGTGACTTCACGGATATCGGTGTAAGATAGCACTGAAGATAACGTTAGCTAGCTTAGCTAACAAGGCTGCTAGCAAAGGCTATTTAGGTAGCACATTAGAATCGGTTAATATTTACAGCTAATATTTACTGGGAGCATAATTAGGTACTTACATAAATAGGTAATTCGGAAGAAATGCTACACTGACACGATTACTTTCCGAAGTGTTAGTTTAATTAGCTACAATAATATTTGTCCTACATTTTGCCAGCTAGTTAGTAATATATGTTAGCTAGCTAGCTACTTGAGTATCTTTTGACTACGGCCGGTATGTAGTCATACATATAAAGACAAAGAGACCGTCTTTATATGGTTTGACATTCTGTACAGCTAGGTGACATGGGGTTAGCTCGCAGTGAGAGAGGTTAATGTAGCGAACGGTTTAATTTTTACTCCTACAGTGGACTTTTAACTTCGAATATTGATTTACTAGCTTAATCAATATTATCCTCGATTGTCTAATGTAGCTAGATTGAAATGTACGATGCCGAATTAAATATGATATGAAATGAGTAGATAAAATCAGAATTACTGTTCAAGTATGAGATGTTGACTAAATTGTAAATTAGCGCACGCTGTGTCAAAACCTTATCTTTAGGACCTTAAGAATCAGAATGGTTCAAAATCATCAGGTTATTTGTTTCGTTTTGTATTTGGCCTTATCAGAGTTGTTTAATGTTGTTATTTGTTAAGGCTACATCTGTAATTTACCACTTGTAACCTTTGTCTTGCAGGCTCTGATGCTGGCAGTGTCGCTACTGTGAAATAAAACTGCGAGCACTTAAATAAAACCCAGGAGTCAGAGACAGGAGCCATCATGTCCAAAAGCAAAAGCTCTGAATCGGTGAAGGTTGTGGTACGCTGTCGCCCCATGAATGACAAGGAGCGTGCTGCCAACTTTGAGAGGGTGGTCTCCATGGACGTGAAGCTAGGTCAAGTGGCAGTGCGTAACCCCAGAGGGGTATCCTCTAATGATCACCCAAAAGTTTTCACCTTTGACTCAGTCTATGACTGGAGTTCAAAGCAGGTTGACCTCTATGATGAGACGTTCAGGCCGTTGGTGGACTCTGTCTTGCTGGGCTTCAATGGAACCATCTTTGCTTATGGGCAGACGGGCACGGGGAAGACCTTCACTATGGAAGGGGTGCGAAATGATCCAGAGAGGAGAGGAGTCATCCCCAACTCCTTTGAGCACATTTTCACACACATCTCTCGCTCACAGAACCAGCAGTACCTGGTCAGGGCGTCCTACCTGGAGATCTACCAGGAGGAGATCAGGGACCTTCTATCCAAGGACCAGTCACGCCGTTTGGAGCTAAAAGAGAGA
This sequence comes from Sternarchorhynchus goeldii, assembly GCA_028565775.1. Classification (NCBI taxonomy): domain Eukaryota; kingdom Metazoa; phylum Chordata; class Actinopteri; order Gymnotiformes; family Apteronotidae; genus Sternarchorhynchus; species Sternarchorhynchus goeldii. Next base: position 6,267,080 of record JAOXYF010000023.1, read on the forward strand.
CCAGACACGGGAGTCTATGTCAAAGATCTTTCTTCATTTGTCACTAAAAGTGTTAGGGAAATCGAGCATGTTATGAATGTAGGCAATCAGAATCGTTCAGTTGGTGCCACTAACATGAACGAGCATAGTTCCCGATCGCATGCCATATTCGTCATTACTGTTGAGTGTAGTGAACTAGGCCCGGATGGTGAGAACCATATCCGGGTTGGAAAGCTCAACCTGGTCGACCTAGCAGGAAGTGAACGGCAGACTAAAACGGGTGCCCAGGGTGAACGACTGAAGGAGGCCACCAAGATTAACCTCTCCCTGTCTGCTTTGGGTAATGTTATTTCTGCTCTGGTGGATGGAAAAAGCACACACATTCCATACCGGGACTCCAAACTGACACGATTGCTACAGGACTCGCTGGGAGGGAATGCGCGCACGGTCATGGTAGCTAACATAGGTCCTGCCTCATACAACGTGGAGGAGACACTCACCACACTGCGCTACTCCAACCGCGCCAAGAATATCAAGAATAAGCCACGCATCAACGAAGACCCCAAGGACGCTCTTCTGCGCGAGTTCCAGGAGGAGATTGCCCGCCTGAAGGAGCAGCTGGAGAAGAGGTCGGGGAAGAGGAAGAAGAAGAGGAGGAGGAGGAGGGTCGGGGAGGGAGGAGAGGAGCTGGATGACGACGACGAGGATGAGGAAGATGACGAGGATGGGCCGGACGGGGACAAGAACATCACCGATTATTGGCGCGAACAGCAGGAGAAGCTCGAGAAGGAGAGGAGGGCAATCATGGAGGATCACAGCCTGGTGGCGGAGGACAAGCAACGACTGCTCATGGAGAAGGAAAGGAAGATGGACGACCTGCGGCGTGAAAAGGAAGCATCGGAGATGCTGGCATCCAAAGTCAAGGTAACTGGGTGTAGTTTAGTAGGTCCAGCAATTGCTTTTACATCGTCTATGACCTTCCTCTCCCCTGCAGAAGCTGGACATATTTATTTATACTTTTGTTTTATTTAAAATGTATTTTTTTTTGTTTTTAACCTGTAACCTTTTTTTCTTTCCTCTGATGACTCTGTTTCATGGTTGGCATTCTAAGGCTATGGAGAGCAAGCTGCTGGTTGGAGGCAAGAACATAGTTGACCACACCAATGAGCAGCAGCGAATGTTGGAGCAGAAGAGACAGGAGATTGCAGAACAGGTAATGCTTCTGGAAAAGCCTTCTGCAGTAACCCCAGGTGTGTGTGTGTGTGTGTGTGTGTGTGTGTGTGTCTCTCTCTCTCTCTCTCTCTCTCTCTCTCTCTCTCTCTCTCTCTCTCTCTCTCTCTCTCTCTCTCTCTCTTCAGGGTTGCAAGAAAAGAAATTGGCTGAGGCTCTCAACGGTACCCATTGGGCCTATTTTAAGAAACGTAGTTTTAGGTGACCTAAAATGGTTACTAAAACTCCTGGTCTGCATATTTGTCTTCCTATAAAAATGGGCACATCCTTCATTTAGTGTGATTTACTCTGTTTTCAATGATTGATAACTACCATCACTAATAGCGGTTGTTACTGCAGTATTAATAAACACTGTCACTCAGAAGCCAAATTGACTGGTACACGTGCTCCTCAACCCGTGCTCTATAATTTTTTTAGCTAATCACCACCCCATACTGGATTAAACTCTGCAGTTATGTACAGGTACTTAACACTTTGTGTGTTTGAGTAGAAAAGGCGTGAGCGGGAGATGCAGCAAGAGGTGGAGTGTCGCGACGAAGAGACTCTCGAGCTGAAGGAGACGTACAGCTCTCTACAGCAGGAAGTCGACATCAAGACCAAGAAGCTGAAAAAGGTACAGCTCCTACTCTCAACGTGGACTGGAATCTCTTGAGAGATGGAAGCCTAATGGGTAGAATAACACTGAGGTGGCTGTGTTTGAGCAGTTTTGTTGGGATTAGCCTCACTGCTACTCAAATGACCTTTGGCTAGTGCCAGCAAAAATCCTATTAGGCAAGATCTAGTGCATGTGAGCAGTATGTATTTTTAGCTTCAATCTAGCCTCTTCCAAATAATTTGTTTCAGGTCACCCGTCCCAGGAAATCTCAGCCACCTCCTTTCTCCTTCATACACAACTAGACTTGAGTCATTTACTTCCGCATGGCAGAGCATGCTCATGCTTCTTGCTGTTGCCATGGTGATTGTGGGGG
>JAOXYF010000023.1:6274127-6290594 GCA_028565775.1 Sternarchorhynchus goeldii
TTCCCCCCCCCCCCCCCCCACCTCCATTTACGTATTTTATGTAATGTTTTGTAGGTCTATATTTTGACATGATTTCTTTTGCCGATGTTCCCAAATGGCTTGAGAATGTAGTTGATGTTTCCTAACCTGTGACAAAGACTGAGAAATGTACCCTTGATCTCAAAGCTGTGTACGCGTGTGTGTGGGGGGGGGGGGGGGGGGAGATGTAGATTGAGATTGCTTATGAAAATTGAAAATGTATGTATACTGTGTCCATACATACCTGAACTCACTAGGTCACTCGCCCTCCCCTTCTGTGGTTAAAAGATTTAAACTTGATAGATGTTAGAAAAATATATGTCCCTAGTGTAATGCCTGTTACAACCTTTTGTATAGTCAAATCCACTGAACCAATACCTGTTGTATGTTATTTCTTGTCAAACAACTATAAAATGAGAAAAATATTTGACAATAATGCACTAATTTTTTTTACCCTGATGAATGCAGGAGTCCTCAGTGTCTCTACCTGTTGGATTATTATTATTATTAAAGAATGATCTACTTAAAGGTAATGTGTTTTTTTTTTTATAATGCAGATTTTATGTTTTTGTAATGTATTCTGTCTTGTTGGTCCTAAGATGGTATAGTAGGTTAACAAAGGTACAGAAAGTATGAAGTTTTGTTTTGTTTTGGTTGCTGATGACTACGTGGAGCTTATAGATTCTGTTGCTTGTAAAGATTTATGGTTACTACACGTTTGCAATTTTCATTTTATAGTTGGCACCATTCAGAGGATGGGCACTGTTCTACGCTAACTGATACTGAGTGAGATTAACAAACCGGAGAAGTACGGATGAAACCAGACTTCTCAAGGAACCACGCAAACCCATAAAACCCCAGCACAACCCAGGAACGACGACGTCACCAGAAACACTGAATAAGTTTGTAAAGTCCAGAATAGCTCCCAAGCACATCTGCAAACTCAGGTTTATTGAAAGGTGCTGTACATTACTCATAAGCATACACTCATATCAAACTATCATTTAGATGCTGTTACCGGATGTTTTTGGAACTTAATCGTGATATCTTGGATTTAAGGGCGTACCAACCATTGGTCTCATTATCCTTATTCAGAGTAAAAGAAGGGGAAGCACTTGTACAGAACCCCAGTGTAATGAGCAGGAACCTGCATTCTTCCCTGAACGTGTAGGTGCCCAGAGCTGACCTTTCCTCATAGAACAAATAAAAAAAAAAAACGCTTTCCTTGGTTTTGGTCAAAAAAGGTCATATCAATTTTTGGTCTTTTTAACTACACATGTTAAAAAAGGTTGAAGCTTATAACATTCCTGAGTAGGGACATGGTGCGATAACTTGCATTTTAACTATGAAATGTAGTTGCAACTTTAAGATGTGATGAAAATTACATATCATTTGTAGTGGGGTAAAAAACCAAGATAAAATGGTATTTAGTATCACTTTACCATAAAAGATGATAAAGCTTATGATGGAACACAAAACACAGTGCTCTCCACACACATGAATGGGTGGGAGGGCTCTTGGGCTACAATATATAATTCAATTACAACTCGTGTACAAGTGTGTTACTTGACGTCAAGTGTGAAGTGTTAAAACATCACTAGAAACTCCAATACTGATCAAACGCAGTAGCACTTCACATGCAAATAGCATCCAGTACCTCATGAAGAGAACACAGTAGACAGGGAGAGAAGTTCAACAGTGAAGGGCCAACTTTGATAAAGCTCTAGAAAAATATACAATACTTTTGTCCACCACGATCTAGGCAAACATCCCGAAGCGATGCTACTCTGAGCTAAACGAATGCAACATGCTTTAATCTCACTCAGGTCTTCCGTGAAGGCAACATAAATCCATTTGAACACTCAAGCTAAAAGAAGGCAGATACAGAAAAAAAAAACCTTCAGAAGAAGCTCAAAATGAGCTCAAACAAACATAACAGAGAAGAACAGTAGGGAAATCCACACAGTCCTGCACTTCACGGGTAGCACATAGTGAGAATGGCGTAATGAAGTTCGTCAGGCCTGGGCTGTTCAGGTCGTGGTCAATGCATGGCTGAGGATGAGTGACATCCAAGTCCTGGATTCCTCAGCTTTCCTGCATCTTATTTGTCGCGGTAGTACAACAGATACATCTTGAGCGGCTCAGGTAAGGGCAGTCCCAGGATCCGCTCCCTCAGCAGGCTGACGGGCGGCTCGCTCCTCGCGCACGCCCCCTTCCTCTTCTCCCCGTCTCCTCCCGGCCCCTCCTCGTCCTCCTCGGGCAGGTCTTCGCTGGCCGGCGCTCGGCGGCAGGCCCGATCGTCTTCCTCCTCTGCCTCTTCCTCCTCCTCCTCCTCTTCTTCCTCTCCCACGCCACCCGGGTAGGCGCAGTCGTCAGCGGGCGGCGGGGCCGGAGAGTCCCGCAGGGCCGCGGATCCCACGCACTGCCGGTAGAAGCGGCGGCAGAACCGGCGCCGTTCGAAGCGCGGGCCGTAGCGGTGCATGGCGCGAGCGCCCGGGAACGACACCCGGCGCTTGGACCGCCCCTCCCCCGCCGCCGGCTGCCGCAGGGTGTGGCGAATGGAGATACGTGCTAGGTCCTGCAGAGTCCTCACCTCGAAGCTGGCTGTACCGCAGGACGCACATCACAGGACACACACCGCAGGGACAAACACCGCAGATCAACAAATAATTGTGGGGAGAAGAGAAACACATTAAGGTTGTAGGTACACTCACAGGCCACTTTATTAGGTCCACCTTGCTAGTACCGGGTTGGACCCCCTTTTTGCATTCAGAACTGCCTTAATCCTTCGTGTCACAGATTCATCAAGGTGCTCTTCTACATGCCTCGGTTGTAACGACTGGTTATTTGAGTTACTGTTGCCGTTCTATCAGCTTAAACCAGTCTGGCCATTCTGTTCTGACCTCTGGCATCAACAAGGCATTTGCATCCACAGAACTGCTGCTCACTGGATATTTTCTCTTTTCCAGACCATTCTCTGTAAACCCTAGAGATGGTTGTGCATGAAAATCCCAGTAGATCAGCAGTTTCTGAAATACTCAGACCAACCCGTCTGGCACCAACAACCATGCCACGTTCAAAGTCACTTAAATCACCTTTCTTCCCCATTCTGATGCTCGGTTTGAACTGCAGTAGATCGTCTTGGCCACGTCTACATACCTAAATGCATCGAGTCGCTGCCATGTGATTGGCTGATTCGACATTTGCATTAATGAGCAGTTGGACAGGTGCACCTAATAAAGTGGCTGATGAGTGTATATTTACAAATCTATACGTAATATGAATCTGTTTTACTACCATTGCAATCCCAGTGCTGCAGAGCACATAATCTGTGACGGTCATAAGTATATGCTGGTGAAAAACCCAGTACATGAGGCTCCTGGGGTTCCATCGAGCTCCACTGACCCAGTAACCGTGTGCCAGTTTTTGTTTAGTTTTTTTTTTCATCACAGAACATTTCGCTCCACATTGATAATAACGCGTGGCGAGACACTCACGCAGGGGCACACTCCGCCCTCGCCCGCCAACGCTTTGTTTGGGCTGCACCAGCGAGGCGAAGGTCACAGCAATGATCTTCTTGGTCTCCCAAGAGTTGGGACCCGTTCGCGTGATCTTGGTCAGCTGCAAGGCACAAGGGGGGGGGGGGGGGGGTTTCACGGGGTAAAGCGTCAGGAAACACAGAGGAAACGCGGCATTAGGAAACGGTGCCACGCTGACTTCTCAGATGGACCTCGAAACTGGACAAGTGTGGAAGAAAACGCACTGAACTAAAGCCAAATTATAAAAAAGGATTTGCAAAAATGATGCTTTTATTTTTTGCATGCTTAGGATGTGACGATCTGATTCATAAACTTCTAACTTTTATCAATTTGATTTGTTGTAAAAGTACTTTAAAACTTTAACTTACTTAAAAGTAAATTAAGCCCACTGTGGCGAAGGCTGAGCAGCAAGTCTTCCAGGTGGCAAACGTGTGCCCTGACTTCCCCACAACAGAGCCAGCTGTGTACCACAGGACTCTTTCAGCTTCTTAAACGACGGGCTCCATCGCACTGACCCCTGTTTCCTGTCGGCCTTCTCAATACTGAACACCATTTGTAGCAAAGGCTGAAGGCCACAAACACACCTGAGTTCGAGCCCTCATGTCTGTCCAGGAAGCAAACGTGTGCTCTGACCGCCGGATCTCCATTCTCTGGATCTCCATTCTCCGGACTAAACATTTTAAAATCAGTTCTTGAATACGGCAGGCACATTAATGTCATGGACACAGGGCAATATCTGGTTATATTTATCGTCTTAAATTGCTAAATTTGTAGTCTAGATGGAACTGCCAAATTATCGTTTCTCAACATGCCATGTCTCAACATTGGGGAAGCAAATAAATGGGAAGTTCTTAACAGACATTTTTCCAGCTGACAGTCTGTTGTTGATCTTATCTTGTCACTGTCCAATATTTCTTCCTTCTGTCATTTACATAAAAACTAACAAATGGTGGAATATCTAAAAATGATCTTAAAAATACAGCTTTTCTTTTACCAACATATATAATAATGGGTGAAGTTCTTGGCCATTTTTATCAAAGAGTGATTAATAAATACTAAAATGTATTAAATACTAAATATTTTGTGAATTTATGAACATTTTATTGTTCTTATAGAATTTTTATGATGGTATAGCAGGTCAATGTTAGTCTCCATAGATCCTCTGCTGAAGCCCTAAAAATTCCTCCCAGACATCTCCGTGGGGACAGAGGAACGGAGGGAACAAAGAAGTTCTGGAGGGCCACACCTGTCTTTCAACTGCAGAGATGTGGAGCCCAAGAGCAGAAGTTTCCACTTCACACTGATTTCATGTTCAACCAATCATCCATGTGACCACTGAGGTACATGGGAGTCATTCCAATTATATGGTGCAGGATGAGAAATGCAACATGGTGCCATAATTGGTTACATCAAGACCCTCACATCAAGAACTTGTTCTGATGCACCTGCTTAAAGGGTTCCATTAGCATGTTTTTTCTAACATGTGTTTTTTAGTAATGGTGAATTTTGCTGTCAAAAAAAATGTATTCACATAAAGTTTATGTTCGAGACAAAAAAAAGGTTTTTGAAGGAATCAATGAAAATCTCCAGAGTACCACAGAAGATGAAAAAAACCCACACTGCTGTCCAAATATGTGTAGAAGCAAACCTTCTCCTCCAGGGGGAGCACCAAGATTCCTCCAACCTTCAGCAGGTTCTTCATGTAATTCTCATACTCCTTCTGAACCCCGGCCCCGCAGTACACTCTGTCATACTGCCGGCTGTCTGGAGGAATCTCCAGACAGTTCCCCACCACGAATGATGGCTCGCAGAACTCAAACCTGCAGGCACATTATCAGGAGACAAAAACCAAATAAAAGCGTTGCACTGAAATACTGCTTACATAGCACACATCCCACAACATAAGAAAAGTTATAAATATATATATTTTTTTGCCAGTTTTCAGCCAGTTCTGGCCATTTGTATAGGTCTACAATATACATGTTTGTCATCGCAGTCGTGGATCTAAGGCTTGGCTGTGATCCGATGTGACAGAAATTTTAAACCAGCCAGTGAGAACACACACATTTCACCTCACCTTACTAGTTTATTTAAAAACCTTGAGGCAAGAATTCAAACAGTCCTGTACAAGGTGAAGTATACAAACGTACAAATAAACCAACGTCAAAAAGCTACTTCCTGCATGTGCACACACCCATGTCCAAGACACTATCGCAGGTGGAAATTCTACATATTGGATGGTGCCAAAACAAGCAAACACTGTGCCAGGGATTTTCCCAGGGAAAAGTGCTTTGCTGGAGGGAGCTCACTTGTCAAAGCTGTCGCTGGTTTTGATGAAGTAGTCGAGTTTCTGATAGGCGTATTCCACAACGTCTGCGTGCAGCTCCACACCATGGTTCACCCCAAATGAACCTGCAGACGGCAGCAGAAAAAAGAACACAATGAGCTGCAGACACCTGGGTTATCTTCGCCACGATTTACACTCTGACAACCCTGAGCTCACCATGGATGCCCCAATGCCTCTTTTAAAACTTCATACTGCCTCTTTAAAACCTACCAGATGCCTCTTTAAAAAATGGGCAGCTGACTCACCCAGGATGAGGCCCACCATGGTGCTGAGGTATCCCGTCCCACTGCCCAGGTTGAGGAAGGACAAGCCAGGCTGCAGGTCCAGCGCCTCCATCACCTCCGAGTAGATACAGGGTGCGGACAGGTGGAGGTTGCCGTGTCTCCAGGCCAGGTCCTTGTAGGCGCTGTCCCGGTACTCCTCCAGGTAGTAGTCGGCGCGGTCGAGGGCCCGGAAGGCGCGCTCCACCAGGTCAGAGCGGATGTAGTGCGCCTCCTTCAGGTTGTCGATCAGCTCGTCATTGTCCTCGCCGGCGCTCACAGCCCCACCCATGGTGGATGGAGAGAGCGTCTAGGGTCGCACCGGCGCAAGGTTTATTACTGTCTGGGACAAAGTTTATATATACACATGTTTTAATAAAATTAAGATACAAGTAGTATAACAAGAAAAGGTATAACAACTTGAATGACTACTGTGCCCTTAGTCTTTAGTAAATTAGGAAATGTTGAAGGGCTGGAGAATAAGTTTCACAATTATGGATGTTAAGGATGACTCACATTAATTGTTAAATTAAAATGTTGTGGTTTTATATTTTATGTTTGTGTTAGAAATGTTATAGGGTGTTATGAAGGCAAATGCATTTTCATGCCTTAATAAGACATCTTAATAAAAAAATATCACAAATAAAACCGATAATGATCAAAGACTTTAATACAGGTGGTTGGTAAGTTAAGATATAATAGCACTGAATATGTTATTATGTTATTAAGCTGAGTTATGACATGACAACTATGAGGGATGAAATATAAGATAAAAAGCAGCAACTGTACCACAACTTTTTCTCATTCTGAGAGGATGTGTTGGTCATTCTATTTCAGGATGTTAAACAATACCTAGTGCAAAGTGACACAGTCCACCTCTTGCCAGAGACCCCGTTTAGACCAGGAGGGTGTCATTTGTTTATCAGTTTGGCAGTCGGGCAGAATGCCCAAACTTACCCAGCCTGTGAACTCATCTCAGAGCTATTCAAATAAAGTTTCCTTTGGGGCACTGAATGCACCATGAACCACTCGATGACTTGAAGGCTTTACAACTAAGTGTGACTGGCTAGTCGTTTAATCTTGTAATACTGTGCTGGGGGTGAAACGAACCAACAGTTTAGGTACTGCAAGCGTGTGTGAAGTGTATACTTCAAGTGAAGGTCAGTTTGAATTAAGTGGACGACTAACTAACTTAATGGACAAATACATATATGGTTATGTGTGATATGCAAGAACAATATGAAAACTATAGATTATAATAAGAGAAACTGTTTTCCATGTAAGTCGATCATGTATCCCTAACGCTCCTTGTGACGCATGACAATCATCATGGAATTTAAATGAATTTACGTCCAGCATGTGACGCTCGTGGCGCTGCGCTGCTGTACCACCTTGGTGAAAACGTGCTTCCTCTTACATCGAAACCGGATCGAAATAGAAGCTATGTTTAAAAAAAGTAATAAACAAAACTGCAATAACGTGGTTAGGACGAGACTTGCTTAAACGAAAGAGAAGTGAAGCGGCGCTTTAAAGGTTCTCCCAAAACAACGTGGCTTCCAACCCAACAACTGAGTTGATTAAAAATGTCACAATGACTACATTAGTATTCAGTAAAAACAGTTAAATGCATGAGCAAGAAAATCAGTAGTTCTTGAGATCATGTACACCACTGAATCTTGGAGAAAATTACTATAACCGGTAACAGTTTGTTATTTGATAAGAGGGAAATCTCTCCGCAACCACCGACAAAAACAAAAGAGTCTCGCTCTGACTACAGACAGGCACTGCCAACCCAAATGCAGCCTTACATTTGCACTTACCGTGGGATTCTGGAAATCGGCTGATGTTTCATGCAAAACAGAAGCGTATCTGTCCATCGATTATATTATTACGCATTTTCAGATTTTACTAGGACATATTTAGATACAGAAAACAACAACGCTGAACTTAGCTGCGAAAAAATGACGCGATGTAAACACAAAACAGCTGACGCACTGACGTCACACGCACGAAAGCGTCAGATGTACTGGCCAGATGAGCGTCAAAGCATCGAAAGTCATTCCAGAACGGAGTTATTGGTTTGGCAAACAAGATTACACCTGTTTACTACATCTTATCAGGAGAATACTTACATATCTTGTTACTGGCCAAATATATCTTATGTCTTATATCAATGTCGTAAGTAACGTAGCTATAGTTTGCATCACGTCCGACTGCAAAATAACGCAAATTCCAGATGGGGAAAATGAATCATTAGACTTCGAGTAATATGATCTGCGGATGACTCTTTTCGTCCTGTTTCCCCATAGAAAAAGGCAATCAAACAAACAACAACAATGCATTAATGTTTAATTTATTATACCCAAAGTAGTGGTACAAACTAAATGTATACAGTAGGAGTCTCAACGACAGCAAAAAGAGTGTGTATGCTGGGAAAAGAGAAATTATTTAAGCTGTGAGTTTAAAGCAGATGGTGAAAAACAATGTCTAAGAGATTTTGTTGAAGTTTTTAACAGTTTGGAATGGCTAGGAGTCCAGAGGCAGAAGCGAAGGGTTTATAGGGAAATAGTAGCGATGTAGAAATGTAAATGTTAATCAAAGTTCGTATATATGTTGTACTAAAAATTAGTACATAGTACATCTAGTTGTAACTAACAAACGGTTGTATCATTTACATTCAATTTGTACTCCAGCCACATTCCAGGAACCATCCATGTATTCAAAAGTCTTGTACTCTAAGACACATTCAGCCTGTGGATGAATATATCCATATCTCCTTTAGAGAACTCTTATGCTACATGTAAACACAAATAGAGGGAAAGGAAAGCAAAGCTTAGCCAAGGACAGGAGGCCTTCTGCTGGGAACCTTGGAGGTTGCATCACTGCTATTTGATGTTGACGTTCTTCTTCTGCCTTCCTTGCTTGGAGGCCTTCAGCATGCGCTTGAGCAGTGTGCAGCAGAATAAGGAGCAGTTGGTATGTAATTATGACAACAACAACAATATTAATAATAATATCAGCATTTCCAAGTCCAAGGCCATCATCATCTGCTATAAAATGTTCCTTCCAGGAAGGGGTTGAGGAATTCAAGTGAAAAACTTTTTAAAAACTTAACAACAACAACAAAATTTAATACGTGCTGAGATATCAAAATATTTCTGGTTCAATTATTTTTTGTCAACTCTCTGAAGGTCAGAAAACCCATCATTTATTATTCAAATAATAGCCCTCACATTTACAGCATTTAGCAGACAATTTTACTGCAAGCAACTTAGATATTTATCAGTATGACAGCACATATACATGTGTTCCTCAGGAAACAATCCCATGAGCTCTGTGCTAATAGCATAATGCTCTATGTATTTGCTCGATGGGCTACAGCAGCTGAAAGATGAAATCTGAAGTTTTTAAATGTCTACGGTATTTTACTTCATTTTCGTTTGCATCCTCCCCCAGTAACAGGGAGAAGACATTGACTTTAATGAGAGCACTGCAGCTGCTTTGACACTCTAGCTGTCAACCCTTTTCATAACCTTAGTGCAAACTCAAAAGTGGCACCCTCCAAACCACCAGGTGGTGCTGTTGAGGCATGTGGCCCACTGCAGGAGCAAAGGGAAATCCTGCCATCAGGAACATCCTGGTCATTTCTACCCTGTGCAGGGGCACTGCTTCATTTGGCCTTTCTACATGGTGTGACAGGCAGAGCAAGGCAGGGTTTGGTGCTCGTCATCCAGGCGATCACACTGCACCCAGAAGAGGCAACCCTGGCTTTAACTCCGGAGCTTCTGCATGTTGTTTCTACTCATACTCCATTCCCACAGTCACCATTTGTCATCTGGATCACAGGAATCGCTCTTCCTGTAGTTTACTAGTCCATAAAGTTAAGAGCAACACTCGGAGAGCATGTTTTTAAAGATCTAAACCCCTCCCACAACCAGACATACCTTCCAGTCTAGAACGCCAATAACCTGTATCAATCTTCTTTAATGTGATTATAGCAGTGAGCTATATAACTAGGTTAGCGAAATACCAATTGAAGTACAGTAAATGTGCTGAACAGCGAACCCAAAAGCAATTGTTTTTGCTTAATACCAGCAGAGGTCAGCATGTAATAGCTTGTCAACTGACAACGAAAAAATGCTCATTTTCGAGGCTGGATTGCTGAGCAGGCACACGGAGGAAAGGGCCCAGCACATTTCAAAGACAATGTTTATCTACATGCTTTTAATCATTTTGATATTTACATTTAGAAGGGCCCCAATACACCAATAAATCCTTGGCACAACATATTAATGGTTCCTCAGTAATATTCCGCGAGGGTCCCTGCTACAATCTCCAGGTCTTCACCTACAACCCTTGTGGACATTGTGCCCAGGGGATCTTAGACTGATATATTTCTTCTGTTCATTGCCTTAATTGATTGCCACCCACAGTTTCCCTGTATAAAAATAAATACATGAATAAGTAAAAAAATAAATAAATAAATGTTATTGATAAAATATTCTTAGTGTAATATTTGGAACAATAGAGTACATGAGTATTAAACAACAACAACAATAATAATTCCGACAGAGTAAAGATTTTGTCATTATGCTGTTTAATTTACATGATTATGAAAGTGGTCGTCATAGAACCATCTTGCTGACAGTTTTAGTGCTGAGTTTACCACTTACCCTCTCCTGCTTTCTGGTTTCTATAAGAATGTGTGCAAGGTATACGATGTAACCCATTTACTTTTAAGCTTGACTTTGATTTTTTTTTCCATCTTCCTCTTTTTGACGGGTTGTTTATGCTCAACAATGCCATCGCAATAAAGGTCACGGTCCATTACAGCAGCTTCCTAAAACCAGTAAAACCCCCAGTAAAACATAAAACATACATTTACCCGCCCCTCAACCCACACACACCCACACATGAATGAGAAAAATGACTGTTATTTCAACTTTATTTGTGTTCTCCATATATATAACATTGAAAGGAACAAATGAATGGTGTCTCCACAAAAAACAGACGTTGCTTTTATCATAACACTGGTTATGGGTGAGTACGGATACAAGAATACACAAACACAGTCACGATCCAAACCCAACTACACACTTAATTTCCAATGAGCCTGTGTAAGTACCACAGCCAAAGCGTGTCCTGCTCTACAAAACGTTAGCAAAGAAATGACCTCGGCTACAAAAATGACAAAAAACCCATACAGTCTATTATTGTGGAAGTGCCTGTCATTTTTGGAAGTACCAATTTTTTTTTGGTCATTTTTCTAAAGGAGAATTATACTGTGGCTAGAAAATTACCAGTAAAAATAGCTCATCTTTGTAAAAAGGATTCGGCAGGACAAGCTTTGGCTGTGGATTAAGTCACAAACTTTTTTTTTGAAGGTTTTTTTGGAAATATTCTGCAATACAACAACAACACTGTTCCTTTATTACAAATGTACAGACTCCCACTGCTGTCAGAATAATGCCCTGTACACAATTGCTTTGCCTTTGACATATATGTGATTAATTGATAATTCCCCTCACTTAAATAACCAATCTTGCAATTAACAACCTGAATTAGTGTCACAGTTTCTCAAGTGTTTTTGGGAAGAATACTTTTAGATATCATGTTTTTCATGTAAAAAAGAATTAAGTCTAAATGATTATTTATCATGAAAATAGTACCTCCCCCCGCCCAACACCCCCCCCCATACAAATAAACAAAAATACACAACTATTTGGCACCCTGAGTGGCTTTTGAACCTATCACCCAAATGTAAAGACACCCTTTCCTGCAGCTAAGTGAAATGACAAAAGGCACACATGAGAACACCACAGAGCTGTAGGGCTACGGCACCTACAGAATGAGGGCCATTTTGGTTATATCAGCTTAATGGGAAACACAGTATACCCTTCCGTCATACATGCTCCTCTAATCAGTGCGTGGTTTAAATTCAGACGCCTTGTGTCGTGCCAAGCCAAAAGAGCGTCGGAATCCATCTCATTTAATGCGAAGAAAACTACAAAAGGTCTTTGAATTCTTTGTTTTTAGACCCGGCCTGTTTAGTTGTACGTGGCAGATTTCTCATGTACGGTAAACTTAATTTTTTTTTACTCCATCTACCCAGACCCTGCAATACAGTGACACTGTGAGTTTTGTGTTTTGGTTTGAATGGGAAAACGTATTTAAATGACAATGCTACACTTCCAGATGGGATACAACTCTAGAGAACAAGCTACATTATAAAAAATTGATCAAATTTACTCTCCATAAAAAAGCTACTCATCATAATTGACAACTACTGGTAAACGAAATGCAACAAGGCATAGTCACTGATGCATGCTTTATGGTGTGTCAGCAGTAATAGGCAAATATTAGTATTATGAACCCTTATGACCAAACAAAGATGACTACCTGGAACTCTACTTGAAAAAACAAAACAAAAAACAAGGCTTTCTAGGTGGCTCCTAACCCTGGCCCTGAAGATCCAGTGTAGTGGGTGTTCTGTGTGATAGCCCTGCTCAAACGCCTCTGCTCCAGCTCACGGAAGAGGCTCGATAAGTCAAAGGGCCTAATTGTGCACGTTACTGACAAAGTCGCCATGCACGGGCAAGCAGTGCTAGGTCTGGACCGAGCACCTCCGCTACGTCAGAAAGTTACGGATGTTCAAAGTGAGCTGGTCCCACTCCAGCATGACGAGAAGACCTTGTGTCACTTATATCCGACGTTCCCCCCCGAATGTTCTCCCGTAACCAAGGGGCACAGAGCAGGGGTTCTGTTTTCAAATGCAAGCCCATATCTTTCCAGGGGAACGGCTAGAGAAGAGGGGCAGATGAAGCCAGCAAAGGCTCTGACATTATACAAAAGGGACATAAATCTATGCCAACGTCATCCTGTATTTTCTCCGAGCGAGAGGAAGAGATGCCAGCCTCATATAAACGATGGTCTTGCAGCAAACATCTAGCTTCATCTCCCAACATTCTTCCTTTACTCTCAGCCCAGATTCAGGGTTTAATTCCAACTGGGCCACTTGCTGTGGTCTAGAACCACAGGGTTCGGCATGCTGGCCTTAATCTTAACTCATCTTAATCTCAACATGGCACTGGCCTGTTGAATAACGTCCCTGTATGCTGTATCATAGGAAATTCTACTTTTCACAGACAGAATACAGATTTACATTGAACACCAACAAACATATAAAAGACATATGCATTTTTTTTGTCCCATTTCCCCTTTTGATGTAATGAATAAACATCCATTATCTAATATTAATCTGTATTTTTTTTTAATTTCCAAAAGGTTTTTGGATGAAAGGTCATGAATTGGCATTCAGCAATCTTAAAAGTGCACACAGTTTCTTGCTGTAATGTCGCTTTCCTAATGAACACCATGGCCAGGGTGTGCCGTTTCTACAGTATGACCTTCTAACTGCTGCCATAGCGATGCCCTGGAAATAATAAGGAGGCACAATGTTTACTTCACAACTCGCTAACATGAATCACACTTGCTTTCCTTGTCACGGTTGGCATCGGAGACAAACATCTAGCATGACCTCTCCTACCAGAACTGACACGGCACAATACTACGAGTAGGACCGGCATGTACTTTCAGCGTACTACGATGCATCTTCACAGGTACGGACTCGACTGCGATCGATTTAACACTAAGACGGCTTAAGAACAGGCTAGCGCCACTGCCGTACAGAGAGAAGCCTGGCAACGGTGGGCTACAAACACCCCCAAAATGGGAAACTTTACAAACAGCCTCAGCATCTTTAGATTTAGAAATGTAACTTTACAATTCTTATAAAACACACTGTATCCTGCCACCACAGTAAAATGGGTCTTAATATTTTTTTTTCCCTTTTCGTTCCCTATTGGTGGTAACGCTCACCTCTTTTCAAAAGATATCATTTCCCCGATAAGCTACAGTAAGAGAAAGAGTTAACAATTACACTGGAAAAATATATGTATGTTTATATTCTATATATAGTCTTTTGTCCTTTTTATACAGAATGTATATATAGTGTAGTTATGGCCATCTTGGCAAAGGAATAAAGGCAACAGTAACAATCACTACACGGCTTATGCCACGGTCACATGACTTGAGAGCTGCGTAGTTGCTGAATGGGCGGAGTCAGTAAATAAAGCATGGGTTAGTGGCACTTTGTGCATTTCAAAACTAAATCAAAATCAAGAATAAGGCTACAAGGGTGTATGTTTATCGGACACTAGCTGAGTAAGGACTTGGTGGTTCCAAAGTTTCCCTCAACGCATTAACTGTTTTATCCTTCCACACAAACCCCAAACCGCCCCCTTAAACCCTCCCCACCATACACCCCATCATCCAAAATATCTGTACAGAACAACAGAGATAAAGAATCCATCAGCAGTATATCAGAACCGTTCTAGACAGAGAACTTCTTGGGTGATACCGAATTCTCAGTGTGGTAAAAGTCACTGAACGAGGATCCAGAAAAGATTCTACTTCCTGATGCTGTACTTCCTTTTCTTGCTGAAACTCTGAAAGTTCCATTTTTTTTTTCAGTTTTCATCTTTACATTCCAATGGAAGTGTTGCTGGCATTTTAAGAAAACCCGATGGTCATGTGTGTGTGTGTGTGTGTAGTTTTTTTGTTTGTTTGTCCAAGTATTATTATTTTTTGTCTTTATTTCAGTAAGTGACTACTCACACTCGTCATCACAAACAAAGATGGCATCAAATAAATATACAGTACAACCTTATCACAGTTCATTAGTTCATAAATATTGAATAAATAATAAACATATTAGAATTCTCCGTAAGCTATGGGTTTGTCAGAATTTTGAAAAAAATACTACCATGCAAAACAAAAATGACAATCTTATAAAATTATCAAAACATTTTAGTTAAAAATATTTGCACTTAAAAAAAGTTTAAAAAATCTACTGTCAAAAGAAAATAAGGTATAAAAACTGATGGTAGTTGTTTCTATATTTTTTCCTTCATCTTGTGCCCATTTATAAATAGAAGGGCTGTGTTTTAACAGAAGTTCTTTCTTAGAAGGAGATAAATAAAATGAAAATGTAAAAAGAAAGCAAATAAACTGAAAGAACACAAATAAAAATGATAGTAGAAATAATTTAGCGACCAGTGATATCCAAATCTCTAAACCATTAATTCAAAAGAAGTGCAATTCATTGTTCATAAATATAACATATATAACTATGACGGGACTGAACTGAGGAGAAAATACATTATATTACTATAGCATAAATATTGCAAATGAATGATAAAGACCAGTGCTTCTGCTATCTAAAAGTATTTGAAATATTTATAAATAAACTGCTACCTAGAGCTAATATTAATAAAATATATTCATAAATATAAGGGCTGATTTTAGAGGGATGCCCATGCAAATCACAGGAGAGTTCTGTCAAATGAGGATTATTTGACAGTGTTAACCAGGTGTAATCCCATATCAGGTATGAGAGTATTTGAGCAAACATACATCTTAAAGGGTCCACACTGTAGATTCGTCATTTGTGAGTATGAGTATGTGTGTATGTGTGTGATAATGGTTGTCAGAGAGAGAGAGATGTATTTCTCAGCTTCTCATTTGACTTGTTTGTTTTTCTCCACGTTGCTGCATTCCCTAAATGACATCACACGCCATGGCGAGTAGGTAGAAGGCCGCTCGGCTGTGTTACCTGTGGCTCCAGGCATGGGCTTCATCTCCACAGCTTGACGCTGTGGTTATTCACAATGATGAGGGCTGCATCTGTTGCGATAAAATGCCCCTGGCCCTCTGAGAACTTCTTCTAAAGAGAACTTCTTCTGAACTTCTTCCAAAGCTCTGGCCTCCCATCCCTCGATGGGATCTGAAGGATGGATTATCTTCTTCATCCACAGGTGCTCTCTCACAAGCTGAAGACATGTAAAATGCCCCTCAGGTTTTGCAGGGGACAAGGAAGTGTGTGTGTGTGTGTGTGGGGGGGAGGGACCGAAAACAAAAACCAAAGCAAAAAGATGTCTCTTTTTCCTGTGGCTAAATAAACTGAAGGATTTGGTTCTGTTCATTCCACTCTCCACTTCCAATCCAGCAGCTTTTTGGAATTTTGGTCCTTATATGAATATGTATATATATATTATAGACTTTCTTTCTCTTGTCAGTGATTGCTCCCTGGGATGAAGGTGGTTGTTGTTCAAAAAAACCTGAATGCCCTTTTTATGTGTGTGTACCGTTTGTACACACTCGCTTCGGTTCTACACTCTCGGTTCTCTTCCGCACCTCTGGGGGGTGGGGTGGGGGGTGAGGGGGGGGGGTTGGCGATCCCTCA
>JAOXYF010000023.1:6290694-6304027 GCA_028565775.1 Sternarchorhynchus goeldii
CTGTCTCAGAGTCGGTCTGTCGCCGTGACGATGGCCGCTGTCCTATGGGTGTAGGCATGTGCAGTCAGCCTGATGCTCAGGGGGTGAGGGGGGGGGGTTGGCGATCCCTCAGGCAGAGTCACACTTTAATGCCTTTCACTGCTTGGTTGATGGTCTCCAGCAGGGCCTTGTTCTCCGGATTCTGGTAGCAGTCTTTATTGGTGTACATATCAGTCAGAGTGCTAACGTAGCTCTCAAAGTTCTGCTCTGTGATAGGTTCCTGCTGTGATTCAAAGTGAAAAAAGATATTGAATTCCCTGTGCTGAAACATTTCCCCGTGAAGGCACATGTGACTGTGTGTTTTACTGCCTCTACACTGGTAGAACTATGGGAGTGGGAGTGGTTATCAGGCTCAGTGCTAACCCTGACATAAGCATGTTACATCACAAACAGACACTATTACCGTATCTCTTTATTAAGCTAGAGAAGCAAAGCCAGGTGCTGCACAGGCTGTGCAGAATTCAAGGCAATTGAAGGTGTTTGGGAACAAGCTTGGAGGACTAGCAACAGACGCATCTGACTGGACTGCTCTAAACCTTTGCAAGAGCATTTGGGGACTCACCAAATGAGGCAGTCGGATGTTGGCCAGGCTCCGGATGAGGGCCTGACTGAGCCCTGAGAGCTCCATGAACAGCGCTTCGTTCTGCTCTTCAATGATCTTGTTCTCCTGTTCAATGTTCTTCAGGTTCCTCTCCATGGATGAGATCTACAGGTGGAAGATGTCAGGAGACATTGTAAAGCGGCAAGGAAAAGTCAACCATTCGTCATACTGATGATATGCTACACAGACTGGGTTGGCTCAGTAAAGTACAAGTCATATTTTAAAACAAAAGATTTTAAATTGCTCATATATAAACAAGTGCAGCTGAGCTGAGCTGTTTTTCTTTGCAGTATTGTAATCATTAGATCCTTAGTTTCTATAGTGGTGCCTGAGTTAAGATCATCTTTCCTTTTCTTTGGTTAAAGGCTGGAACCAGAGTATGGGATGGCAATGGAGAGGCAGAAAAACTGCGTAATCACTACAGCTTCACTCCAGCTTATCTTATTCCAGCTCCTCCCCAGAAGCGACGTGCAGCCATTCGTCTCAAAATCTACTCCAGCTATTCTTGTTCCCACTCCTCACGAAATGCATTGTGTAGACACTTCGCTACGCTCCAGCTATGCTCCAGCTACGCTGCAGCTTTTCTTATTCCCACTCCTCACTAAAAGCATTGTGTAGACACTTTGCTCCGCTGCAACTCTTCACCGGCTTTTCTTATTCCCACACCACATTCGCTCAGAGTGCTTTGGAGATCCTCGGCTCCAACTCCATCTCCATTTCTAGCTCCTCACTTCATGTTTTAAAGGACTGAAGGAAAACCAGCCGCAGGCTGCAAAAACATTTTCATCTAAAATGATCTTTATCATATTCATTTTGGTTAGCCTATGTCCCAGAAGATGGAAAAGTACATTGTGTCTCTGAGACAAGTGTCTTTAGATTCCACAATGAATCCTGTGAGGTAAGGATAACCTCCCTGTTCATCATTCTAATTAGAGACCTGTATTTTTGACCATTTTCACGGTCTCTTTGAAAATACCTAGATAACTTCAAGCTTGTAATATGGTGCTGTTTCATTAAGGTACACTCTCACGTGTTGAACTGAAGCGGTACTGGAACAATATTGGAGCAAGAGAGAAAAAAAAAAAACATCGCTCCAACATTCTTTCCAACAACCTTCTTTATGACAAACGTTCTTTAAGAATAACACTCCCAGATCAGCTCTTGCCCTGCACCACTCACATACTCTGGCTGATCTCACAGCTGATCTCCACATACAGGGTTCAACATGTGTAACATGCTGTTTTCTAGATGTTTAGAGTCATGGAAAGATAAGCTGATGGCAAACCTGCGTCTGAAGGTTCACCATGTCTGCTTCCATCTCGCTGTTGGACTCGCTAAGGTCACTGATTTCTTTATTGAGTTGTTTGATGTCCTCGTCATTGTCGAGCACTGCAGGGGGAGACAATAAATAAAGACATGGAGAATAACTGTTCCTGGAAGAATGAGGATGAATGAGGAGGGTAGGTGGAAACAGGAAGTGCACCAAACTCACCATCACTGGCCCTGAACTTGGTGCTGAGATACTCTTCTCCAGGGAACTTTGCTTTTTTCTTAGCCAGGGAGGCCCGCGGACAACCAGAGAGACTGTAGACCAAAAACACCACATACAGGATTCACTTAAAACAATGACACATTGCGCAGAGCAAGTTCAAAAGTGAAATGTTTTGCAGAGATGTTTTTTTTTTACATGGAGTACTGGCATCGAAGAACATTTTGTGAAAGTAAAGCTATCAGTGCAAAACATTGTCTTCACAATGTTTCCCGTTGTTTTTCCACAGCTCGGTGCCAACCCGCAGGGCGTTGTTTCAGGTGGTCAGCTTTATTTCAGCCATGTAGGCGCATACCTGCGATGGGTGAGGAAGCTGCCGTTGGCGTGGCCCGACCCATCGCAGCCTGGCGTCGGGCACGTGGGGCCCTCGGGCTTGAAGGCCTTCCAGGAGAAGGGCGTGCCATTCAGCAGACCCTCCTTCTGCCGGCGCGCCGCCAACGGGCACCCGTACGCGCTGCGGTGGGTGGCGTACTTCCCGCTGATGTGACCCAGACTGTCACAGCCTGGCACTGGGCACCTGAGAAAGAGAGAGAGAGAGAGAGAGAGAGAGAGAGAGAGAAGGATGTGAGGTAGTGAGGGAGGGAGAGGGAAAGATGGTGTAGGAGAATGGGGGGGTGAGAGAGAGAGAGAGAGAGAGAGAGAGAGAGAGGGGGAGAGGGAGAGAGAGAGAGAGAGGGAGAGGGAGGAGACACGGGGCACATCAGAGACAGAAACGGTGTTTGAATGAAGAGTTTATGAAGGTCGGGTTACTGGGAGGTTCACAGCAATAACATTCATCTGGTCAGAAATATCACCTTGCCACCTCCCCCTCCCTTTAATTACATTAATTATCCCTGTGCTTTTACTGTAATGCTGAATGTTGTGATTAGTATCCCAGTCACGCAGAGTGATCACAGTTCTCCTGCCCACTAGACTCCTCATTTTTCGTATGAATCGGTGTTACCGAAGTGACTTGTACAGCAAGGTGATATTTAAGCGCGGAGAGCAGTGGTTTACACTATCCGTCTCAAAGGCAGTGTGCATGCACGTCAATGTAGCTTTGGAGATCTTCCTATTTTGTCCAGAGTGGAGTGGCTGCATCTGTGTGTGGCAGGTTCTGGTTGACAGGGTTTTGTCTAAACTGCGTTAGGCTTACAGTCTGCTACAGTGAAATGATTGTCAGTTTGTTAAGAAGCCAGTGGCACCAGTGTGACCATGCGCTTGGGTGTTCGTGCCCCTTCTTTGGGTTTTCAAGTGAACAGCCCGGCTGTACAATACCGTGTAGTACTGTAAAAGTCTTTCTACGCGGTACGAACTTTAAGAGCTCGGAGTCCTCCTTGTCGTCCTTGGTGGGGGTCGTTTTTATTCCGCCCTTCTTGGCACGGGGGCACCCAGACAAACTGAAAACAGAGAGGACGCAGCTCGTGAGGAGAGGAGGCAGAGAGTGAACCCTACCCAGTTACCACCTCAAACCCCACCCCACCCCAGCACTCCCCCACCCCCCAAGTCCAACTACGGCGCCTACGGCAACAGGGCCAGCCAGGTTCAAAGAAAAAAAACCAACAGAAAGTGAACGGCCCAGGTATGTGTAGCAGACAGCAGGCACGCAGACAAGGAACAGCACACTGGGCTTTGTGGAAGTTAGCGACATAGTTATCATATGGCAGATAGCATGCACAAACATAATACCCCATTGTAAGGTTTGTTCCCCATTCTAAGGCATTATTCAAATCTGTTTGCTCAGGGAAGGGTCCCCTCTCCAGAGCCACAACGTGTGGTGTGTGTGTGTGTGTGTGTGTGTGTGTGTGTGTGTGTGTGTGTGGGTCCTGTGTACAACTACCACTCTCTCGCTAAGCTTCTCTGCCTTGCTGTGTGTATCTGTATGATTGGGAAAGATTGTGTGTGTGTTTGTGTGTGTGTGTGTGTGGAGAGGTGGGGGTGGGGGGTGCTGGGACCAACCATACCTTCGGTGAGAGGCGTAGTTACCAGTGATGTGGCCGGAACCATCACACCCTGGTGTGGGGCACCTGACAGGCCAGGGTCAAAGGTCAAATGGAGGGCACTTTGCTTAGCAATGGATACTTATCAATTACAACGTATCTTCATTCAGATTTAATGGACTGATTTATTGATCAGATGCAGTGCTCGGGGTGATACTATAAACGCTACGGAAAAACAAACAAACACCAGATGCTTTTGTTTGGGATATTGGAAAATTACAGGTAACAGAGATCAGGAGAAAGTAGCAAGAGCAGTAAACAGCACTGAACCTCGTAGCAAAGAGGAACGGGGGGAGGAGCAGAGGAGAAACACGTACTTCAGTTCAGCGGTGTGTGCTGCCATGAGGGAGCGAAGACTCTTATCAGCAAGAGGACACCCAGACAGGCTGAGAGAGGGAGGAGAAGAGAGAGGGAGAGGGAAAAAAAACCCAAAACGAAACAGGACAGCAGGAAGGGAGAAAAGAACCCAGAACGTCCCTTGTCAGAAGCAGGATTGGAAATCGGGGGGTGAAAAGAAGCACGAATAACCAAACCCATATGAAGTGTGTAAATGTGCGCAGCTACACTGGTTTAACTGAAGGATTCGAGGAATCCAGTTCTTAGAGCTAATAGTCATGCAATAAAACAGTTCACGCAAACCTAGCAAGCCAGTAGGGGGCGCCCTTCTAGGAGGGGAATGTTAGGGGAGGAGGGCTCGCTCCTGGAGACACTCTACCTGCGGTGGGATGCATAGTTTCCGGTGATGTGGCCACTTCCGTCGCATCCGGGCGTAGGACACCTACACGGAAGACAGGGGGCGCCAGAGCGAGGATGAATAACGGTATAGCGATGGATGAATGACGATTGGAACACAACGGCAGGCTCATAACGAAAAACAATTAAGAAAGCTAAAACCGAACGACTTGCAACTGAACGCGGCACTAATTCAGAGTGAAACCAGAGTCACCAGAGGCGTTACTGTTCAATGTGTCCTCGCTTGAAATGAGTTCGGATTTGGTTACGTAGCAACAGCTCGACAGCAGAACTGGCAAACTCAACCACTCCTAAATCTCGACACACAAGTGCATGGTTGAATATATACATTCAAAGGTTATCATATAAGATTCAGTTATATAAAAGCATGAAAAACATTGAGAGAATGTAGAGTTCTAAACACAGCAGCCCAGGTACTGGTTGTTGAGGATTATTACCACTATTGCAAGGTGGCAGTTTAAAAGAAGAACACTAGTTATGATAGCATAAGGGAAGACAGATTTCAAGTCTGGGACTTTGACCCTCATTAGCACCTCCCTGAGGGGAGGAGCTGGTCTAGGAGATGTTCCATGTGGAAATGGTCTGCAGTGTTTTTTCCAGCTCACTTCCCAGTATTGCTGGAAACAGGGCATGAAGACTGGACACGGTTTCACACCCAATGATGGAGTTTGTGTAGGTCATGTTCGGACAGCAGAGATGGGACTGAGTTTTATGAGGAGGCGATTACTACTCGGAACTGACCCAGTAGCTGAACTATACCTGAACCAAATTTTAAGAACTGTTAGTGTACTCCAGGTAGTTGTGTAACTGTAGTAACTGTTGTGTAACTGTTAGTGTACTCCAGGTGGTTGTGTAACCGTACTTCATGTTTTTGTTTATGTTTGTGTTTACAGGACTGACTTACGTGAGAAGCTCTTTCTTACACTCCTTGGGCTGGAACTTGACCTTAAAGTTGGGGGTGGTGACTTCCCCCGGGTACTTCCTGTCCTCTGGGGAGTCTTGCACCATATCACTGTCCTCAGGGTCAGAGGGCACAAACGACTGGGCTGTGTGATCCATCTGTAGCTGCATACACGCATACAGATATATCAAATATATAATCAATAACTTACCAGACCATCACTCAATAACCACCAATCAATAACCCTTTTGCTTTAAACTGAGAAAAGGCATAAGAACTATCGATTAAAGTTTATTATTCTACAATACTTACATCTTTAAAGTCCATTTCCTGGCATTACTTACTATCAAATAACTTGTAAAATGTTTTGCTTTAAACACATTCTGTGATAAAAGCAATGTAAAATATTTGACTTTTTAGTGAAATCCTAAACAACAATGAGATAAAAGTGATCTTTTCGTTTGATTATAACATTTGCTTTGAAATAGCAAATAACAGTAATTTGTTCAGTGACTAGTGCAAACACTACAGTCCTGCCAACAACTGCAGCATCGCAACGGCAGAACTCTCACCTCCTCTTGCTCCTCCTCCCTCTGCCGATTGGGTTTGGTGTAGTCCAGTGGCCCCTCCCACTCCTCCTGCTTGTAGGCCTGTAAGTGGGGTGAGATGCCGCTGTTGCCATGGTGCGCAGAGGACGAGGATGACGAAGAGAGGTCAGGGGACCGCACGCCTGGGCTCGCGCTCAGCGGCCCCCCCCCCTCTTTCTTCTTCATACTCAAATCCAGGGTCCCGTTTTCGTCCACCTCTATGTCCATGTCCTGCAGGAGGGAAAGTGCGAGACGAAGGTTTCAGGATCGGAGGGGAACAGCGTTATCCTGCGCGCCGGCGTGTAAGATGGGTAACGCTGCAGTATCATGGCTCTCATCGTTGTAAACAATCTATAAGTGAGGTAAATGGATGGGAATGCTTGGCTGGAGGCGGAGCTAGACGGTGTGGAGTTGAGGTGTGTGTACGCGGTGTTGAATGTGTGTGTGTGTGTGTGTGTGGGGGGGTCATACTCCATTAATCTTCCCCCATTTACCCCCCCCCCCCCACACTAAAAACATAGCTGAGAGTTGAGAGAGAGAAGGAGAGAGAGAGAGGGGCGGGTGAAGTAGTTACTCTCCTCGGCAAAGGAGAGGGAGGGGGTGAAAAAGCTTTTTACGAAGGGCAAAAAAGAAAAAAATCACAATATCAGGGAGAGAGCTTGTACAATTACAGCCTAAACTCACTATGTGTACACAGGAGGGGGGGGCATGGAAAGTGGATGGAGAAGAAAAGCACTGAGAGTCAGTTTGGCCTTTTTTGACTATACAAAAGACAATGACCCGCATTCATCTTCCCATTAGAGGAAATAATGAAAGAGAGAGCAGAGCACCTGCTCCTGGGTAATCCAGGGGAAACCTAATGCAGGACTGATAGCACGGAGAGGACGGAGGGATGGGAGGGGGGAAGGGAAGGAGGAGGTGGAGAGGAGGATGAAAAGAGAGAAGGAGAGCTGATGCAACAAGACTTCAACGGGAAGTCAGGAAGAGCGAAGCTCCGGTTCATGGTGGATTTATGACTCTGCCCGATATCGGTTCCCATCCTTTTCGTATAGAGACACACACACACACACACACACACACACACACACACACACACACACACACAGCCGCTCACACCTGCTCCGTTGGGAGGTCAATTTTGCAAAGGCTGATTTGGTCCCCACAGGACGTCTGTGGCGTGTTGCCATTGGAATGGGGCGGAGTCACTGGGCAAGGTGCAGGGTGCGAGTCGCGAGGTGTGAGTACCTGCTCCTGGTGCTTGGTGCTGAGGTTCTCCGGTCTTTTCCAGCAGCGCGTGGACAGGTTCAGGATGGCTGTGGCAGCCATGTGTGCGGCCTCTGCTTCCTGGGAGTAGTCATGGGCGCACGACGAGCCTTTCCCGTAGGTGCCCTGCAAGCCGGGGCTTGGGGGAGACGTCCTGGGGTACAGGGCTGCGGACACACGAGGGGGGTCGGGAGATTTAGTCGCGCAGGCTCTGGGGCATGGGGGTGGGGGGAAGGGGGGGGTTCTGTTAGGTGCTGGAGGTATCATGGACTGTACTCACGTTTGAAGGCCTTGGGTGAGGTTTCGCTGGTGGACATCTTTGGGGCGAGCATGCGCTTGCCGAACACCTGCACATCGAAGCTTGCATAATCGAAGGAGACCTTGGAGTACTTCTCCAGCTCCTTGGCCAGGTTGGCACGCGGCGTGCTGGGCATGAGGCTTGCCCTGTAGCTGCTATACTGTGGCACCTCCAACTGCTTCACAAAACACATAGGCCTGGAGAGAGAGAGAGAAAGAGAGAGAGAGAGAGAGAGAGAGAGAGAGAGAGAGAGAGAGAGAGAGAGAGAGATATCCTATTAGAAGTAGGTACTATAGAAAAATTTACAGCATTGATCCTGACTACTTTTATGATTGTGTTTTGTTAATAACTTTGTCCATTTGGTGTTCAGTTTATGTCAATGTCTTTGGCAATGTTGTTAAAGCCAATAAAGACCGAGCCAGGAGAGAGAGTCTCAGTAGTGAAATTTAATTGTGTTTTTTTTTTTAATATGAAGTTATTTATATAAATGTAATTTCCTTCCCACGAGGTCAGTATCATCTGAAAGAGGGAGAAACGGAAGGCAGAGACTAGAAAGAGACAAAAGGGCTGATGCAGGCGTAGGAAAACAAGAAACAAGCAGAGAGAAAATAAAGGAAAAAAGAGAAAGAGATGGAGAGGGATGGAGAGAGAGAGAGAGAGAGGATGAGAAAAGAGAGATGCAGTCTCGAGGAGTAGAGGGGATGGATTAAACGCTGGCTTATCAGCACAGAGCACATTTGCATATTGTAGAGTAATATGGAATTCTTCTTAAAACCTCTTTTCTTTTCCTGGAGAGCACGCAGTTCTGAGCTACACCCGCATGGCCTTGAGCTCCACCCCTCTTACATTAAGGAGCGCCCTCCTCCACATAAATACGTGACCCCCTACAGGTAACACCACCCCCCACCCACCCCATGCCTACCTCCCCCCTCCGTTCCTGCCCCAACCATGGGAATAGAGCGCACGTGGTGCACGTGGTGGGCTACGTCTTCACGTGGATGGATCAAAACAATAAGAAGGACCGCCAGACCTGCCTTGAGGGCCTTGAGAAGCTAGACCTGCCACGTTAAACCCCCCACAAACCCCCGGCTGACCTCCTCACTCCCTACTAATGGGTTCGCCCAAACCGCTGCTCATTTGAATCATAATAACGGCGTTAAGATAGTCTGCGTTTACAGGGGGTGGGGGGTGGTGGTGGTTGTAGAGTGCTGCTTTGTGTGACAGCCCACGTGCTTGAAGAGAGTAATTATTTTCCTTATGCTCCATGGCCCCGTAAGTCTGTTAATTAGCTTATCGGCAGCGTAATTAGAGGCTGGATGTGAACTTGGAGTGATAGGCTAAGGCTGTTCGCTGTTAGAGAGGGCGAGAAGGAGGTTAGCAGCCCGGCCAACGACGGGCCGCTGGGCGGAGCCAAACACACGAACAGCCGTTCAGCGAATCCTGCGGTTCCATCCAGCTGCGTGTCTCGTAAACGGCCACGTTGGTCTCACGTGGCCCTTGCCCTCCCGCCAGCCCCCTGACAGGACGTGGGCTCCCGGCTGCTCAGTAACTCCTCTCTGCATCCGGGGGCCGCAGACGGTCCCCTGAGGGAGGAGGAGGAGGGAGTTGGAAGCAGGGCGGGCTCACCTGAGCACTCGGTCTGAGTTGGGGCTTCCTTTGGGGGCTTCACTCATTGGCTGGGGCAGGGGCTGTTTGTCGTGGCTCTTGGACAGTTTCTCGGCAGCGGCGATGGGGCACCCCGACAAACTGCAGGCAGACCAGGGGGTAAGTGGGAGAACAGCTCAGGCAGCGTGCGTGTGTGTGTGTGTGTGTGTGTGTGTGTTTTCTGGTGAGACGGGGGGAGCCGCGGTACCTGCGATGTGTGTTACGGTTGCTGTTGACGTGACCTTGTCCCGTGCACCCAGGCGTAGGACATTTGAGAACATTCTCATGCATGGCCAGAACTGCAGAACCGACCAGAGAGAGAGAGAGAGAGAGGCATGAACACCAGCAGGTGAACTCAACACCAGCAGGATCAAAACAAACTATGTGCAAAGTCTCTCTCTTTTTATAGATTATATAAATTCTGATCAGATTATATAACTCTAATCATATTTAGTTAAAACCTGTCCTGTGTGATTTTGAAGCATTGTACACAAATAATACAAATTAAAGGTCTTGGTTTGCAATCAAAATTGAAACCGTTTTAATTATATGATTTTATGTGTATATAAATTCATTTATATGCACAGCATTACAGTAATAACTGAAAGAGGGTTTATTGGTTAGTGTTTGGCCTCCCAGGTGTGTGTGTGTGTGTGTGTGTGTTTGAGTATATGTGTTTGAGAGTCTATGTGTGTGTGAGAGTGGATATTTATGTGTGTGTTTATGTGAGAGTGGATGTGTTTATGAGAGTGTATGTGTGTGTGAGAGAGTGGATGTTTATGTGTGTGTGAGAGTGTGTGTGAGTGGATGTGTGTGCGGAGGAGCTGACTCACTTTCAGGGGGAATCCTGTCTTTGTGAGGGCAGCCTGACAAACTGCGGTGGTGAGGGTACAGCCCGGTCACATGACCTGTGCCATCGCATCCGGGGGTGGGGCATTTCACTTCTCTCTTCTCTGGTCTGGAACTCTCTGTGAAGGGGTTGGCCGGATCGCCTGTCAGTCAAACTCGGCAACGTATGATGATAAGATGTGGGGCAGAGGTATTTAAAAAAAAAGGAGAGTTCAGCCTGCACACCCATAATCGCTCACGAACACACGCAGAGTAACCTTTTCTGGAGTGGTGCGTAGGTCCCTGAGAGCGCATTCACGGTGATAATGATGGCCATTACGCGCAGTGGATGAGGGGAGGGGTTAACACAGGATTAGCTGTGGTCAGGAACATTTGCACTGCCGCTTACAGGGCTGCATGCTGAAAAATGGGCCTCATTAAACACACTTTACCACTGGTGAGGTTTATCTACACAGTACACACAGGAGGGGGGTTTCGAATGTAGGTACGGGAACATTAAAGCCAGACTGAAATAATTGAGACAGGAGAAAGGGAGGAGGTTTTCATGGAGGGAGAGCAAGACAGAGCAAGCGAAAGAGAGTGGGAGAGAGGGGGAGAGAGGGGGAGAGAGAGAGAGAGAGAGAGAGAGAGAGAGAGAGAGAGACAGAGAGAGAGAGAGAGCGTGTTATGCGCACTCTACTGGCTTCTTAATTGAATGTTGAAATGTTAACGAGACATGCACCTTCTAATTAAAGCTGGACAGAGCCAGGGCAGGGGGGAAGAGCTCGAGCGATCAGAACACGTTCAGCAAAGCACACCGGTACGAGGGGCAGGCACAGTGCCAGACCCACAACCACAAACAAACCAATAAACGAACAAACAAACGCCAAACCAATCTAATTACACCCTCCCCCAGCCACTTTCTGCCTCTCTCTCCCTCACGCTAAGTGCTTCCTTCAGTAATTACAGACTGCAGCTCCAGTTTATCTATGGAAGCAAATTCATTTGACCCATTTACTCTCTATTGCTATTCCATTAAAAGGGTATAGGTCTGGGGTGGCATATCTAAACAAGAGCATGTCTATATTTCAACAGATATATCTATGCTCAATTGGGCACAGGTGTATAGTTACAAACAGTTGGAATCTTGTGAAAGCACTCTGTGAAAATGCATATAGATAAACTAACATGTATTTAACAACCAGTGATGTAACAAACATGCTCCATGTGTATATAATGCTGGGAAGAGTCTTGTTGATACGTTATTGATTGTACCTTTGCTATAGAAGGTTTTACGTAGCTGGTCCACGTGTTTACTGGGCCGGTCATCGAGGGGGTAGTAGTGGTGGCGCTCGGGCAGGTGTGTGAACTCGCGGTGACCTTTGACCTGCTGTGCTTTGAGAGCAATGGCCTGTTCAAGCAGGCCCAGGTTGCCGCGCGTCATGTCGTACATGTCGGGGTCGTAGGTCGGAGTGGAGCGAGGAGGCGGGTCCTCGTCGCCGTCCTCGCTGCCGTCGTTGTCATGGTCCGACTCCTCTGAGCGCACATCGATCACCACGGCGGCAGTCGACGCCGTTCTGGAGGCGTAGCTCTCTGGCGTCGGGGGCGTGTGGGTGATGTAGTCCTCCTTACGGTGAGATCCCTGAGCCGCAGCCACTGTGGCGGGGTCCGAGAGGTGTTGCCGTTCCGACTGCTGCTCTTCCTCCTCGCCGTACTCTTCCACGTACGCGTTCTCCTCGACCGGCTTTGCGTCTTCTGAGACCGGCTGCTCCTCGTTGAAGTAGTGGTGATCCGATTCCTCCTCCCTCCCGTTCTGCAGCTCCCCGACTACGGCCTGGGTTTCTTTGTTCGCCCCGTTCATCGTGGGCAACCGAACTGTTGGTGGGCCTACTTCTTTCATCCGTTCTCTCTCTCTCCCTCCCTCCTCTTCCTCTTCTTCCTCCTCTTCTGCTCCTGGACTGTCCTCCTGTGCCTCCATGGCAACAGGCTGCAGTGGTGGTTGTTGTTGTTGTCGTGGAGACGCCGGATGACTGTTGCGGTTGTTCAGGTGCAGCATAGAGTTGGCCACTATGTGCTGGTAGGTCGACCGGTGGTCTGATCCAGGTGCTTTAGGCATTTCTGTGCTGGATGCCTCAATGATCATGCACTCCTCTAAGGAAAACAGACAGAAAGATCTTTGTTACAATCATCATTACCATATAGTTATACTTTTCTTCAGACTCTGAATTTACTTATGTATTCTATTCTTTTGATCTATTGATTCTGCTGTTCTTCTGAGTCCTTGCAGCTGTTACTAGGGTATCAGAACCCACCTTCATCACCCTCTTCTCCCTCGCTTGCATCGTCGCTCTCCACTATCTGCCCCTTGTCCTCCTGGCGCTCTTCGACGCAACGCAGCTGCTGTCCTTCCTCCTCCTCCTCCTCCTCCTCCTCCTCCTCCTCCCTTGCCTCTGCCTCCTCCCCGTCGGTCTCTGTGTTGAAGCCCTCATCCATCGCCAGCTTAAGGGGGTGGGACTTCCTCTTGGAGGCGGGCTGCTGTGGCTCTGACTCCTCCTCCTGGAGCCTCCTCTTTCTGGCTACCGGACAGCTCAGTGTACTGTAGGAGAAAGAAAGTAAAACGTAAGGACTCGCAGCTTTTAGAAGAGAACATTCAGACCTGTTCGTGTTCGTAACAGCTCACAGTCAAAGTCACGCCACAGTCACCACATCAAGCCATGCAAAAGGCACAAAGCAAGCAAGCTAAAAGGAAAACTAAAAAGTTGCACTGCTCTGTGTGTACCAATAGAAGGCGCTGTGTTAGTTTAAACCCATTATACATAATAGTCAATTGACTGGAACACTTAATAAAACCACAGTCAAAGAGAGGGTTGGGGGGGGGGGGGGTTGGAGAG
>JAOXYF010000023.1:6310586-6321492 GCA_028565775.1 Sternarchorhynchus goeldii
AAGGGGGGGGGGGGGGTCACATAGAAAGAGACGTTTGCAAAAAGGTAAAGCATAAAGGGTGAGAGAGGAACCACGCGGTGGGCTGAGAACACACCTTTGGGGGGGAGGGGGGTGTTGGCCACAGAGGGGGAGAAAAAATCTTCTTTTATTCTGATAAAAAAAAGAGCACAAACAGAAACAGCTCAAGGACGTAGGCACTTTCAAACCACTCCACACCACCCAAATAATGGCCCCCCACCCTCAAAAAAAAAGGTCTCCGGAAATAAAGTCTGACAGGGTGCGGGATGGCCAGCTCTGTGTTCTTACAACAGAGCAACCGCTGTACACAAGTACGGGGGGAGGGGGTGGGGTCAGGTGGACACACACAGCGCCTCCGTACACGGTAACCTGACTCCAAGCAAAGCTCGGCGAAAGCCGGGAAGCTTGAGGGAAACCCGCCTCCCTCCCTCCACCCTCGGCCTGTCATTGGCTGGTGGAGCGGCAGGACTCACTTTGATTGGTCGGCTCTGCGATCTGAGATTGGGCCGGCAGCGGCTGATCTTGTCTCCTTGCGTCCAGCGCTGGTTCACGAGCTCAGCCCGGTACTCATTCTCTACTCCAGGACAAGAGAAGGACAGACAGCGGAGAGGAACAGAGGAACAGGTAGAAAGAAAGAAAGAAAGAAAGAAAGAAAGAAAGAGAAAGATGAGGATCAGTATCAGTTTTTGCAGGCAGGACAGTGAGGCAAGTGAGTTTCCACAACTGCATCATAAAGCATTTTCAGAGCAGACACACACACACACACACACACACACACACAAAATTCAGGATCTCTGACTACAACAGCATGATTTCCATTTTACTGCCTCCAGTAAGTCCTGTCACCGAGGCCAAAGACAACAATAAATGAGCAGTCATGTAAGAAGTGTGTGAGGAGAGCAGTACTGGAGATGACGTGCCTGACTCAGTACCCTGAGCCACTTCAGCCCCCGCATTTCTTACCACCTAGTAAAGTGGAAACACATCACATTTTACACACCCATGTCACACATCGCCGCAAACACGCATGAACACACACACACACACACACACGCACGCACAAACATATGCTAAAGTAGCTGGAATATCTGTCAGTATGCTATTAGAATCAATCAAATGTGTGCATTTTTACTGTGCTTTTAGTAGTGGGGTGCCTAAGAGAGCAGTGTGGCAATGAGGGGGCGTGTCAGGGTGTTGGGGGGGGAGGGGCCTGGAGACATAAATAATGAATCAACCATAAATCAAGAGTTTTCTCCTCCTTGTTCTTTTTTCATCAGAGTAATAGCCTCTGCCTCCGTGCTGAATTGACAGACGTGCGAGTTAAAGTGATAAAAGCGTGTGCTGATAAAACCTGATGAAAGTAGAATCCCCCAGAATGCACTGCTTTGGCACTAATTCTGTCACACTCTGCATTAACGTGATCATCCCATTCATCACTGTACACAGATCAGTGTTTCGCTGCTGGATTCCAGTGTCTCCATTTGGGCTCTGCTGCTCGAGCTGTGTGCTCTGGGGCGCCGTTCCTCCTTACGCCACAGAGTTAGCCATGGTTTAGAGGGTTATCAAACTAAAACTGACTAGAATGACTTTTTCCCTGACAGATGTTAGGGGAAAAAACAGGAGAACTGTCAAAGGCAGTGAAAAATAAATAAATAAACAATTCATTTTATTGTTATAATAATGATTATAATGCTAAAATATTATGATACGTATTATTATAGTCGCTATTATTATTGTACTAGTTTTATTACACCCTGTCTCCAGTTTACTTTTCTATTTATGAGGCCTGTTCACACTCATCTCTCCTTCTCTGTTGCATCACCTCACAACTTCCTCTCTCCTCCTCTCACTCAATCTGTCATTTTTTTCTGACAGGGGGGCTCCCATCTGTCTCAGCCTGGGCATTAAAATACACCTCTGACAGAGAGAGAGAGAGAGAGAGAGAGAGAGAGAGAGAGAGAGAGAGACTTAGCCTTGAGTGATAGAGTTTGCTGTCAGTAAATGAGGAGCTTGTAAAACATGTCTGTCTTCCCTCTATCTGTTCCTCTCTCCTTCTCACTCTCTTTATCCCTAACATCTGCCCTCCTCTCTCAGCAAGCACAAAAGTAAACAAACCAGGCACATCTGATTTGGCTCCTTTGAAAACTCGCGCACGCACACACACGCACGCACACACACACACACACTAACTTTTTTGTGCTTGCGCAAAACAAAGTGCTTATGTTTCAACTTTCCCTCGAAAAGTGACTATAGCAGCACTACTGCGTGCCCTCCTGAGTGTGTGAGCTCTCGCTCGATTTCAAGCCAAATAAACAAAACGGTGGAGCCCAGACAAGCTCTTTTACATCATGCTGATGAACACCCCCTGCAGCCTCGCCTCAAAAACTCCACGCCACACTCTCCACGCTCTCCGCAACAAGCCTTGCCTCCATACTCTGAGGTACTCTGAGGTACTCTGAGGTACTCTGAGGTACTCTGACATCCATACTGTCCTTACTATGAGCATTAATTACACTTAGGAAGGGAAAGATCACAATTCTCTGATTGCATGGGATGTTCTTTTTAGGAGATTAGTAGCTACAGCAGATGACAACACTTAAAAAGCAGTGATCTTTCATAGATAAAACTTGATCAACAGAGCATGAAGGAGAAGACAAACAAGAGATTGGCAGGCAGAGAACTGTGTTTCACCTGTGCAGCATTAGTATTCTGCAGCGCAGTGTTATGTTGAGTTTCAACAGACATAAATGCAGGTTAGACTAAATATAGGTGGAAGTTGTGACTGTATTCTGCAAGGCAATACATCTGCACAGCCATTGCTCTTAACAAGGGCAATAATCAAGGAGTTACGTTAACTTTCTCAATTCAGTCAATTGGCAGCAGCAACAACAACGACGATGATGGTGATTATTATTATTGATGTTGTTGTTGTTTTGTGTCTGGTACATTAAATAGAATTCGCTGCAGAACCGAATATTTTTTTCTTCCTAGAAACGGTAAACGTATCCACAAACACCGAAGGTCAGTGTACAGCGATACAATTTAAAATATGAAATAAAACACAAAAGAGCTTCGAGAAGGACACTTTTCCACGCCTGCAGAGGGAAAAGGCTATGACGCTCACAAACGGTGGAAGGCAGCTCATTTTGCGACTGCTCTTTCAGTGCTGAACGCTACTTCCAATAAAAAGAGAAGAACCTGGCTTTCAAGGTTGGCGATAAGTTGTCTTTGAACCAAGCATATCTTCGCGAGGCGCTTTAGTGTCGACTCAAAAACACCTGTTCTGACACGATTTAACGGCGCTGAGAACACAAGAAGGGGGGAAGAACAGTGCTGCATATGGCAAAAACTGGGATGTAAAACAGCGTATCAAGACGAACGAACGCGTCCTAATAAGCCAAGCAGTTTAGATGTATGTATGTAGTCCCAAAGCTCCCAGCCTATTCCAAAGAGCACTTTTCTTTATTAATGATAGGGGCGACCCTGACCCCGGCCTTCATGGCATGACTTTGTGGAGTGCACTGAATGATAACAGCGCAATTTAGCCCAGCTGGTCTATTCGACATGTTTATTGCCCTCCCCTCTCCGGCACTCCCGCGGCACCTGCTGCCGTCACCACATTCACCGCACGCATCTCAATTCTGCACCTTCTCAACTCGCAAAAGTCTACCTTGTGTAAGACACACGATCATTTTTGTGTCACTATAAAGGCACAAAACTTGGCAAGACCGAATAATTGTACCTTAATCAAAAGAAGACGCGTCTGAAGAAACAACTTTGTCCATTTTTGGTTAAATGGATGCGTTCACTGAGATTATGGTATTGGTCAAAGCGTATAGTTAAAATGCCTGCTTAGCGGCTCTTTGGTTTAATGGGAAACTGTTTTTTATTAAAGCTATAGCAAACGATGTCCCGTCATATGTTTACAAATAACGAACTGCGAGGTTATCACAAAACAAACAAACAACAACAAAAAAACAGATAACATGCACCTTTATTACACTCAGAAGTGTCCTAGCATCATTACGCCAACCTTTAAATTTCTTCGCAATTTCCGCAGAGATAAAATCTGCCCAAGTTATCACGAAAACCTTTTCCAGGCGATAAAATAAACGACTATGGCGCGCGGGTCTACTATATAGCTGAATAACCAGATAATATATATAATAACCAGATAACGAAATAATATACAATATAAAAACATTGAGGTTACTTTGCAAAAGTCCCATTTTACATAGTAAAATGGTAGCAGTATTGTACTAAATTAATGTAAGCAGTACAAACAGTATCGACAACAGTATTTGTCTGTAGTAAAACTAAAAGAAGCGGTGGTTTATGAGACCGGTAGTATGATGTGGCATTATAGTCCGGTTGTATTACTTGATCCGGGGTGGTCAACTAACTAAGATATCAAAATACCAACTATCTATTATTTATCATTTAAACTCGGTTACGTGTACGAAACCCTACTCGTGTAGCAAATAAACTTTCAGATCAAAGATGCGCGGGGTAAAATCACAGTCAAGCATCGAGTACATCCACCATCTTGGTTGCAGGTGTTTTGATCCGATACTTCACACAATACAGAATATGTCGCCAATGAAAACACATAATGTTAGGAAAACAGATAAAACGAGGCACGCATGCACTCGTGCCTAAGCTTCACCACACGAGAGAGACCGGGGACGAGAGCGGACGGGCGTTATTGCCTCTCCTCTCAGTCGCGGTTCATGTTTCATGACTTTCTCTTACGCATCTCACCAGGGGCGGTTGACATTTAAAGAGAGCATCTCCACTCTGTTCTCTGCTGCAGAAAATCAAATGGCCACCCCCTCTTCCTCCACGCCATTCGTGCGCTCTGCCGGGAGTCCAGTACTACGCCCATTGTTCGACCTTAATTACAAGAGCCATATGCAACTAACTCCGAATACTGCCGGTGAGCTTAAACCACGAGAATTTAACGCAACTAAAATATTTAAGGATCTATTTTTCAAGAACTTATTACCCAAGTGTGGATCTGACCGCAGCAGTCAATATTTAAAATCTTAATCACAACAATTATACGCTAAACGAACAGAATGTAAACCTAAAGAGATGCTAGTTACAACAGTGACGCAAAGACCTTTAGAAAACGCATCCTGAACATGGTAAAGCGGATCGACGCCTTACTAAACTGGCATGCCGGAACCATAAAATCAAGGAAGCACCAGGCTACGCTACGCAACCGCACGCGATTTCTGTGCCAAAGTGCGCAAACAAACAGCCATTGCCACGTTTCAGCGAGAGCGCCATAGTTTACCGCTTCTCCATCACTTTTTCCCCTCTCAACTCCTCACTCTTGGCTTCTTGGACCACGCTATAGAGAGACGCATGGAAACGCGTCCTGCTCGTGCATTACCCACTCTCCTTCAAATGTTCGAACATATGCTTTCCATATTGCTACTACTGTTTAGAAGATATAATCGTCATAGTTCAAGCATTAAAAACCACTCACCCAAAACAAATCAAAGCCCACATAGGGATTCAAAAAAACATGAATAAGGTTAAATGCAAAAAAGTCAGCTAGGATAGATAACGCGTTTCTTCTCTGGAATCAAAACACCTTGATAAGGTAGAGCATCTCGCAATGGGATAATACCAGATAAATCAATCTTTAAGTACATCTAGCTTTGATGAAATAATTCAGAAAGGTTCTGAGAACTGCGACTCTGGGCGACTTCTCGGCAGGCTAAATTGGCAGAACCGCTTCGGAGATCTTTGCAATCCAAGAGTTAAGAGTGTTAAACGTATGTTGTTTCATGACATACAAAACGGCAAAAAACAACTGCGATGCAATATTTTATGATTTAAAAATAGATTTTAGGATAAATATTTACCCGAGTAATAGGATAATTCCGAAAAACGTCGTCCTACTGACAAATGGGAAGGTCTTCGTCGTTTTTGGGATGTATTCAGTATGCTGTCAAATAGTTTGGATCAAATTATCCCATTTACAAATATTTAAAAGGTTTAAACTACTGATCCGGTAAATCCAGACAGAATCACAGAAAAACGGGATAATTTGCCTTTTCTGATGCTGCTGCGGGCGCGCAAGGCTCCAGAAGGGGTGGTAAATGTTACTTGTTTGTAAGCAAAAACATGGCTTCATTTGCCTTTGTCAGCGAGAAAACGTAATATTGACTTACCTTTCCCTCATGAGCCATTGTCCCCCACCTCCTCCCTCCGCCCTTTGCCATGACATCACGAAAGCTGTAGTAAAACCTACAACATCAGATGGGCTGGGCTTTGGGTACCCCCCACAATAATTCAATGGGCATGTGTAGAGATATATACACACACTCAGTCTCTTACACACTCTCTCCCCCCAGATATACGCTATAAAGCCGAGAACACGCTCTCTCTCTCTCTCTGTCTATCTCTCTCTCTCTCTCTCTCTCTCTCACACACACACACACACGCGCGCGCGCACAAACACACGCTAACACGCACCACAGCACACACGCACGCGCAAATACTTTCAGCTAGTTTATGTTTTCGGAAACACTAGGGTTGTTTGGATGAATACTATACAGACAAATAGTATCAGCTTGGCCGAAAACTATCTTTTGATCAACAAACACACTGTGCGCCTTACCTCAGTGTGCGTGCGTCTGGCAGTGTGCTCTGAACAATTATGGGCATAAGCCGCTTATTTCTTACCCAGCGATTAATCTGTAGTTATCCACAAAAACATGTAGCCAGTTTTATGCGGACCTTCCCCCTGCGAGCCGTCCCAAGTGGTACCGTCCAGTGATTCACAATACAATTTTTTTGGGGCGGGGGGGGGGGCATTGAGGTGCGTTCCAACTTACAGAGGACGATAACATTTATAGGTTCAGTCTTAAAATAATGCACGTGAGAGGCTTTTTAACTGACTGTCGAACATATAAATTTACAGCTAGAGCGGTTAATTCCTTGTTATGTCTCGGGACGACTTTAAAGTATTGTAGTTCATCGAAATCCTATAAGTTGTTGTTATTCTAATAGCTAAAATCAAAGTAGAATATACAAATAATCCATTTACATTTACTTTGTTATTCTTCCATGCTTTTGATCTATTTGAAAAAGCTAAAAGCTAGCAAAAAAACGTGTATACGAAACTGGAAGAATTACATCCAAAAAAAACTTTGCTTGACAGAAGCGTACCAACAAAGGACAGTACACATACTCAACGCCTATCACTTTAAGTGAACAGACCAATGAAACTTGGAATGACTCCCAAATATTGCTCACGCGGTTGTTTTGCTTTGTTGTTTTGTAACCATTAGTGAAAATGACAACCATTCATTACAAGCCATTTGAGAATATTCAGCACAAATGCCAGTCTTTATCTGCTGTCTCCACGCTGCGCACGGGGGAAATTTCCAAAAGCCAACCTCCGCCTTTCAGAAATTCTATTAAATTCTTATCTCTTTGAGGCAGGCTCTTTTTTTTGCTATCCCATTGTTATGCACTGGAGCTGAAATCAATCACGGAACGTCCACGCCGCATCAATATGATTCCAGTTGTGCGACGCTGAGCAGAGCTTCACAAACTGAAACACAACCCAATAAACGAAAGTAAAAAACGACGAAAAAAAACCATACGGATACGAAATAAGTTTCACCGTCACACGCCCGAGACCAGGAGTCAGATGTATGGGGCAAGAATGACTGTTTCTAAGAACATCTCCGCAAAGCAAATGATAACAGAAAACAACTAGAATAAGCAAGTGTCCAGACTCTGCGCTTCAGCGAGCTTCAGTACCCCAGACAGCGCTTTACCCTGCGCGCGCTGGCCAAGGACCATGGACAGCGACAGGGTGCCAAGAAGGAAGTACACGGAAATAACAAACTGTTCATGTAGTTCACAGAATAATAATTCTCTTTGTTGCATTGTTCCAAATATACCAGAATTTGTGTAGGACATCGTCGTAGGGCCACGTATAAATAACGCTGAAAATCGTACTCGGTGACAACCTTGAGGCCTTCATTATGATCAGCCGATCAGCTGTGTGTCAAAAATTGTTAAGTTACCCTGTTAAAATTGTTAAGTTATCCTGTTAAAAATGGTTAAGTTACCGTAACTAACTGCTAAAACCTTATTTCCGATATGTCACTTCCGATAGTTACCGTGACTTAGTACTAACATTTATCAGATGAGGAAAGGTATGCAGTTGTCATACGGGAATGTTTTAGCACCACTTCGATTTCAAAGTCTAATCATTGAGCAAATTTTATGACAAATTAAATACCCTTCTCTTCCGCTTCACAGGCGCTTAATATCAGCGGGTATTCCGGCGCAACGCCCCGGAGCATCACGAGACCGGTGGCCGTAATGTAACCAGTCAGTATAAATACTGCATAAGGTGACAGCTGAGAGCGTGAAGTTGAGAGGCCCCAACTCTGCGAAGGCACTCGACAGATGGAATAAGCTGAGAGAAAACAACAGAAAAGTTTGAATGCGCCTCGGGGTTTGTATTGTCCGCTACTCAGTCATTGTAGTACCCGTGGAAACAAACCACCCTTTGTCTAAGTAGGCAGCAGTGAAGTTTAGCAAAGGGTGTGTCTAGTACGTTCCTGAAAGTTGTACACGGCTGCATACAAAACACACAAACAAATCTGTACGCGGTTGCATACGAATCTCACAAACAAAGCTCGTAGATAATCAGTCTCAGAATTACATGTAGCCTTAAGCTAACCAGGCGCACATCCTGAGAGCCGGTATAAAGAAAATCCTAAATTCTTTGTTCTTTGCATATGTGCTCTCCGTTATAGCGATTTCTGTAATCGTTTGTTATCTTTTATACTGAGACTGTATTAGTTGGGGGTAAGCTAACCTAACTTGCACATTTTGGTATCACCCGTAAAGGTAATTGCTATCCTATTTCTTATCAAACAGGCTTACTCGGTTCAGAAAAAAAATCTTACTAGAGTACATAGTTTCTCATTTCCTCATAACTTAAAAACGACTATCCGAAATATCCACCCGTTGTCAATAAGTGTTTTAACTAAACTACGACTTTCATAGTCAGTTGGGGAGATAAAAAAACTAAACTAAATTTAACTCACCTAAGAAAGTTTTACACAGCTTCATTGTTGCAGTCCACTGTTTCCCATACGCGTCCGCCAAGTGCTGACAAAGTAAAGTTGAGAGAAAAAAAGTTGTGGACAACAGAGTAGAACTTCTCTCTTGGAAAGGGGCGGGAGAGGCGTGTGGGGATGACGCAAGCTCAGCGTCCAACCAATCACTGATAGCAATGTGAATAACTGTATCCGAGTGCTACAAAACTCATAGCCAATCAAAAGTGCCGGCCTCAGTTTTCAACAACAATGCCAATTGAATACCAACACAAAGGACATGTGGCCTGCGATCTCTAACTCACAGGCCAGACTGGGTTTCCAATTAAGAAAATTTCCCTACGTTTTCAAGTTTTCTCTCAACTAACTGATATGTTAGCCTATAGTCCTCTACAGTATATAAGTAATATTTATATAAACTTATAGTTTATATAAATAGTTTATATATAGTTTTATATATAGTTTTATATTACTTATATTATACTTATAAAGTATTATTTTACTTTATAAAAGTAGTTCCCGCACGCGCCCACACACACACACACACACAGTTACACGGAAATGTAATTTATATGTGAAATATATGTGATAGCCATTAAACAGTCATTACCAAATGTTCATCATTAATTGGCAATTTTCTGTCAGCCTACACATATATGCTTGTGAGAGGTAAACACAAAAGGGAAATAAACAATCCACAATGACTGGCTTGTAGTACTAAAATGATTTTTTTTATAAATATAGAGAGATCGAGTAAGGAGAGAACAAGACAGAAAGATTGTGTGTGTGTGTGTGTGTGTGTGTGTGTGTGTGTGAGAGAGAGAGAGAAGTTTATGGAGCGATTAGGGAGAACAAACTCAGCTTCCGGACTAGAAGCAGTAGTCAGAGAGCACAGTGCATCTGCGTGCCTGCTGGCAGTCATGCATTAAAATCCCATGTAAATAGCGGCAATGTTTAAGAGCCAGGACTCTCTCTTCATATGCACTCTGATATCAAGACATCACACAAATCCCACTGGCATCCTTCTCATCCCTTCATTCCTCTCTGCTCTCTGCCTCTCTTGGAATATTATTCTTTCTTTTTTTCTCATCGGCTATGCATGCTCCTCTCTCTCTCTCTCTCTCTCTCTCTCTCTCTCTCTCTCTCTCTTTCTCTCTCTCTCTCTCTCTCTCTCTCTCCACTTGTTCCATTTCTTGCACTATATTACATCATTAACACTCCTGTCCTCTCAAGCGATCTTGTTTTTTTTCCTTAATCATTCGTTCAACCAAAACAAACATGGCACTGCAATAACTGAAGCCAACACACACAAACAGACACATATGCACATTTACACACTTACACACACTTACACACACACACACACACACACACACACACACGAGGAAGCCACTTGCTGGAGAGGAGGTAGGGCAGCGTAGACGAGACACGCAGGGTGTGGAGCTCCCCACGGCGGCTTTGGCAGGACCTGGCCTCCCCTTCAGCAGATGGCTCTTTTGATAATCACGCTCCTCTCCAGGCCTGTCTCCTTGCCCCAGCTCTGCGTTACCATGGCAAGCGGACATGTAATGGATTCGCCGCTTATTAAATTTGCCTCCTTACAAAAGAGAGGCTCTCACTTAAGATGGAGAGCAAGCCAGTGCAGAGCAGCCAGCCCCTGCTTTATCACAGCCTGCCAGACACCCCACACTCTTTCGTCCCCATCACTGCACACTCATTAACCTATTAACTTTGGGGTCTTTCTCCTTTAACTCCACACACAGGCCCCTGTACGTATGAACTGAGAGTCT
>JAOXYF010000023.1:6341011-6353347 GCA_028565775.1 Sternarchorhynchus goeldii
AATTTCAAGTTAAAAATTAGAGTGGAATAAGGAACTTATTTTTCGCATCCATGTTGAATCCTATTACCGGGTGACATTTTTTGGTGACAGGCTCGGCACTAAGAGGGGGTGGCAGTGTGGTCGATAATAGTAGAAGTGACACCATTAAGACGTCATTTGGGCTGTTTCCTGTGACATATATCTGAATGGGGATGGGGTAAAAAGATGGACAGTTCACACTGGCGTGAAAATAATGTCTTTTTTCATCTTTCCTTTTCAGCTGTCATCTCAACGTAGCCCGAGATCAGTTGGCAGAGACGAACTCACCCACAGCATTCCCGTCTTACCTGACCACTAATAATTCATCTGATCATACTTAAAAGGCTTGGAAGGAGTTATTGATCTTCTTATTAAAAACAAACAAACAAAAAGATTCACCAACATCAATTTCTAAATGTGAAAAATAGATGAAAATAAAAAATAAACACCGTTTTTTTAGTAGGCTAATTAGACGTTTAAATGCTAAACATGCTTAAACGCTTTGAAGCAGCCATATACTAGATTATTATTTTCCAGTAATTATTCCACATCCATATTTAGAAACTCTTAATTTGATTTCTTTCATATATTTTTTTATATTTTATAATCTGAATTTGCGCTTAAGCATAGTCAACGTTCTTGTATTTAGCTAAAGTAGTACCATCAGCACAGAACAATT
The DNA here is from genome assembly GCA_028565775.1 of Sternarchorhynchus goeldii. NCBI lineage: Eukaryota > Metazoa > Chordata > Actinopteri > Gymnotiformes > Apteronotidae > Sternarchorhynchus > Sternarchorhynchus goeldii. The sequence continues at coordinate 6,341,709 of JAOXYF010000023.1, forward strand.
TCACTGTGTAATGAACTGTTAATTCAGTAAATCTTAGCTGATAGAATGCTTCAACCCAAACCTCATACCCCAAACATAAAATGCATTCTGCATGGTTGCTCGGTGATCAGGTGCCCTGTATTAACATCCATTCCAAGCTGCCTACTTCTTCACTTTCACAAAGTAAGAACTACATTAATAACTTATTAAATCACATAATCATATTAGAGTGTGCATGTGTATTGGTTTATATGTTCTTGCTCCTCTTTTTGATGGATCCACCCAGCAAATCAACTTAATCATGGCATTGAGGAAAGTAATGACTGTAGCATGCATCTCTGCGGACTAACAATCTTATTAAGAGGCCTGATGTTCTCAAAAACCAAGCTATAAATTCATTAAATGATAATTTAGAGCATAAAATAAGATTAAAATTGCTGATGCAAAACAAACTTAGAAACTATCAGCAACAACACAGTAACTGAAGGAAGAGAGGAAGGTTTATTCGAATCTGACATTATGAAAGATCTTGAGAATTAAGTATAATATAAAAAAAACAAAACAAAACCATGTTCAGATGTTTATGATGTGTAACTGTTATCCCTGTAAATACTAATATTCAGCCTATATTGTTTTGAACAGTGAAGCGCATTCATTTTCATACTTTGGGTTCTAAAATAGCAGATGACCAGCTGATTTTAAAACCGATTTGTTCTACTAAAGTCGTGTAAATCAAATGTGGTTGAATTAAATGATTTGGAGTTTATTAGCGACACTGAAACCAGACACGTCTCATCAGGTCCGGCTGTCTTCTACTGCACTGTAGCACCACTTTCTCATAGCAAACCACAGTCCACCCAACTCTTCTGTGCACCAGCAAGAGGTGGGGAGGGAGGAGGGAGGAGGGGGGGGATTTAAATTCCCATCACTGGGAATGTAATAACTTTAATGACCTCCGATTATGGTAATTTTTCAATTAATCCAAATTAAATGTGGGAATCTAATGCGGGGTTTGGTTGAAATGCGTAAATGCTTGTCTGACGAGAAACGTAGCCTGTGATTATGATGTAAAAGAGAATCCTTCACCACCATCATCATCATCATCATCATCATCATAATCACCATCCTCACCCCAACAACTCATCACTCTAATTAATGCAGTTACAGATATAATCGTTGTCACCTAAAGCATAATCAACATCCTACACAGTTTCTTAATACCATGGAGTAAATTCTGCTGAGGGTATGGTATCCATCACTACATCAAAGACAAGTGGATGGATAGAGGGGTGATGGAAAGAATGAGAGAGAGAGAGAGACACGGTCACTCCTGCATTCACATACGCCCATCACTCTGTAACACTGCTTGACATTCAGGAAGCATAGCAACATGACAACACGCCCACCAATCTGCAGAGCCTTTTGAAAAGGTTGACATGATAGGTGTGTGTGCGCGCGTGCGTGCGCGCGCGCGCGTGTGTGAAATGACTTTCTCTCACTAACATTCTAAGGGTAGACCTCATTTAAAATTTAAAAGCATCTTTCCAGGAATCTGTAAATACCTTTATAAGCACTTCATAAATAGTGCACGGAATAGAACAGCCGCAGAAGCTCTTGTGTGGGGCGGGTGTGTGCGCGCGCGCGCGTGTATGCGTGTGTGTATGTGTGTACTATCAGTGATAGTGTGACACACGCAGATCAATACAGCACCATTACATTCAGCAGCGAAATGTAAATGACCTTGTTTAATATTATAACAGCGAATTTTGATTGCCAAAGTAGAAGGACAAAGAAAACCCCAAAAATTAAAGACAGCCTTTAAAAGAAACATGAGCTGGTCAGGGGGTTTATTTAAATGCAGCTTTTTCGACCACAGCGCCAGATTCATAATTCATAAAGATTAAAGATGAATCTCATATCAGGGAATGCCTCCTTCGATTGGCAGTCGACATTACTAGCCTTGGCCTGGGCCGATTATGTTTTCTCAGTGATTGGGAGTGAGTGAGATTCGTCCCCAGTGAGTGAGACGGTGACAGTTCTCCACCCCCAAAGGCACACTGCTCATCTTAAAAAAAAAAAAATGTATTCTCATTCTACTTGGCATTTATCTATTGGATCTGAAAATTGTATCATTGCCTCTGAGCCTGTCCAATGCTGGTACTGAAGAATAGCACGAAGGAGAAGATTACAAAAAAACAAGAGAAGAATGATATCGACGTTAGTGATGTAATAAAGGTGGGGATTAAGAAGAACACACACACACACACACACACACACACACACACGCACGCACACACACGCACGCACGCATGCACAAGAGCCCACACAAGCACGTCACAGTTCAATTGCTTGCGTGGAGTGGATCTGAATCAGTTCCCAGAACACCGCAGGAAGACTCAGATAAAGATAACTGACAGATGACAAAAGATAAAGCACTGAGCTACAATAAGACAACAACCCTTCACGGGCAGGATGGAGCGGCTCGAACCGGAGATACTCCTGTCTCTGTAGCATGTGGTGTTTGTCTAATCATGTATACACCAATAGGAGTATTTCCCAACTCCTTTGTCTTGACAGGGGTAAAGTTTGGTGTGGAGAACAAGCCCCCTGGGTGACATGGCTTTTGACATGGATGCTCACAAATCTTTCCTAGGGCATAGAGTTTAGCTCCAGTCATTGGGGAACAGACAGGAGAGATAAGATCGGACATTTTAGGCTCTCTTCGAGCATGTCCCACTTTACAAGTTTGTTCTATCTACCCAGTGGAGAAAGTGCTGCCATAAATAGTTTCTCTTCATCTTGATCTTGCGTTTTCGCCGGAATAAAAAAAAAAAGAGGTTTTTCTCGTTGCAGACGCCATTAAACCGTCGTGACCCGACCAGCACGCTAAAAACTCACAAAGTTTCAAATTTGATTAGTGATACGAGCGCTTTCAAAGCCCTTCAAAAATAAGACTCTGACACTGTCGCTTTAGTTAGTCCCCTTTACATCCAATAACTCCTTACAAAGGTTGGAAGGGGGCAGGGAGATGCTGAAGGCTGGGTGGGGGTTGATATCGTGTATATAATGAATGAAATGGTGGGGGTCACATTGGGAAACTCTATTAAGGCCCATTAAAGACCTCCTGCTGAAGACAGACTCCCCCTTTAGCCTGAGCAGCAGAAGTCTAATACAATACAGAGCAATAATTAGTAAAGCCCAGCCCACATGCACAGTTCACTTTTCTGCTGTTCGGACTCTGTATACCAGCACACTGTAACTAAAACAGGTACACTGTCAACTGTAGATATATGGTATGTCATGGTATGTATGTCACGGTGTGACCACATAATGTAAATGTTTGAATATTTTTTTTATATGGTCTTCCAGTATAAGGGGACGACGGCAGGTTGTTGGTTCCATTTGTTGTGAAGCTCCAGACCATCAGTGCTTAAGCAACACAGATGTAAACAGCCTTGAACCATCTGCACTCTTGACATTCTACACTTATGTCATAGTCACTGTGTGATTTTAACTGGAAAACCAAAATGAAAAAAACATCGTCACTGTCCAATTAATTATGGATGTCACTGCATGTTACAGCAAAAAAAACCCCCAGAACAAAGCGTAAACATACCAGCTAATACACTAAAATGCTTGTGGGGTTATTACTGCTGAATTCGCACTATAAAGGACCAAGGTGATGTAGGCAGGGTAAGGTTATTTCAATCATTCAGTGCCTTCCCAGAGTCTGCATCTCTGTCTATTTGGTCTTAAAGCACATGTAGTATGGGAGGGGTGTTTGTGTGTGTGTGTGTGTGTGTGTGTGTGTGAAGGGCAGAGTAGTACACTACTGTTACTATCAGACATGAGTTCCTAGGGCAGACTCAGAAGTGGCTTCAGTAAGAGCACCTGGCTTGTTACACACCTTGTGACAAACTGAGAGGGAACCACTGACCAATCACGGGTCTCCCATGCTTCAGGGTGCAAGTATCCAACATAAATCAAAGATACACACACAAAAAAAGTCACTGCTAGTCATACATTACACACACACACACACATACACACACACACACACACGGACACTGCAAAAGTGTCCTGAATCGGATCTAATTACAGACTTCACCCACCTGTCCAGTCAGCAGGAAGAGTGTACTATCTCCCTACCATATGGTGTCACCAGTGAAAGTCTTAGTTACAAAGTGACCATATCCCTTACATATCCCTCACATATCCCTCTCATATCCCTCACATATCCCTCTCATATCCCTTACAGGACAATTCAAGCAAAAATCAGCTGATCCATTGTGCCAAGTTCAGCCCCTGTTCATCAATTTTTATGTGCTGAGAGAAAAAAAACCCCCTTTAATTTCAAAGAAAATATGAATGGAGATTCTCATTACCATGTTCCTTACAAATGTGTCTTACAAAGTATTTACTGGGAGCTGGAGATTCATTAGAATTCTTAACACAGGCAGTGAGACACAGACACAAAGGCAGTTCTAGATACACTAATGAAGGTTGGTGTGACAAGAAATATGGTGGTTGAGGTGAGAGGTGACTCAAGAGTGAGAGAGGAGGTTTCTGCGGCAGTCGTCACTGAAGCCTTGTACAATGAACTATTACATATAATGAGAAAAGGTCACTAGAGGTCATGAAGATCATGAGTACTGAGACACGGAAAAGACACAGACTAACAAACAAATAAACACACAATTCAAGTTCAACGAACGCCTACATAAAAAAAATAAAATAAAAATCTTTTATTGACAGTGCCACATTACTGTTTCACAGACAAGCAGTTAATGTTGAATTTATTTTCAGTCGGAACAAAAATGTGTTCGCTCCCGAGGGAGAGGAGGTAATATTTAGCGTAACAGAACACTACACTTAGTGAGCCAGGGCTTCCGGATATGTTCAGGGGAAGTATTAGTAACATGGAGACAGAAGTTACACAGAGACCTCCTGCCCAACGCTCCAGATGGGTTTGGAGAGCAGGCAGCAAAAAAAACCCAAAAAAGAATATGTCCTCTAGATCAATCGAAAGAAAAAACACAGCAAATACACATTTACAACGCCCGGGGCATAACAGGAAGCCCCGAAATACCGAAAAATGATCGATTATCATGAACTGAAATGGGTAAAAATGGGCAGGAGGCAGAAATATGTAGGAACATTTACTTGTGCTGGTCTGATTATTTTTAGACTTGGTTTATTGATGAAGTGCAGCTGACAGGTATAATGAAAGAGATACATGCAGACTGTCTACTAATCAATATAGAGCAGGTCAGCATCTCAAAGAGATTCCCATTAATAATGTCTCATAGTTGAAGGCGTAGAGGGGGAGGGGTGGCATAAGAATATATAGGACCACCCAGACTCAAGGCAGTTCAACTGAATCTCAGGAACACACACTTATAGACTAGTAGTGCACAAAGGGTTCCTCTCTGTCTCTCTTTCTCACTCTCAGAACCAACACATAAATGCCTACATAAACACATGCATACATACATACACACACACACACACACACACACACACACACACACAGACAAGCTTTGTTTCAACGAGGGAAGACAGAACACAAAAAGCTTTGTGACACATACTACTGAGTCCACACAAAATCCAGCTGGGCACTGAGCTAAACTCAAATGCACCACCATTGTAAGAGAGTCATACTTAGACACTTAAAACATCTTAGCAACTCTGCACTTTGACAGATTCTGACCTCTGACCCCACATGCATACGCAGTAAAGCACTCAAGCTTAGGCCTAAATATTTCATTTCATGATCTTGACTACAACTATACAACGATTCACTGAAAAAATCTGTCACGTTTATAATAACAGGAATAAAACAATAAAGAACAACATCAACAAGCTATTTTGGATGAATTTCTAGTTAGTAAATTTTTTTTTTTTTTCCAACGGTCTCACACCATTAACACAGACACCTGAACCCGACTTCACAGTTTCTCTCTTTTCATTCTCATTCTAAAGTTATTTTCATCATCCTCTCTTTTATCTACTTTCCTTTTTTTCTCATTCATTAATTTCCGCCACGATTCTCTAATCCAGACCACTGCTGCATTACAAGTGAAGAATGACCACCCAGTTTTAAAAAACATCTACGCTGATTCTGATGTATTTAGTGGCACCTGCTGGTTGATGAGAACGTGATGACGTGGGATGCCCGGTTCTCTGCGCGAGGACGGGCGAAAGACACCGCTTTTTGTGTGATCAGGTTAGACGCTGATGGCTGGGTCCTAAATTAAGTTCAAATTCTGACTGTGAAAACACGCCGTTTCATTCGAGTCCAATGACTCGGTGCTGCATTTCGTGTCGGCTGTGTACTTGTCTTTTTGTACCGCTTTACGCTGCTTTGCTTACAATTCAAAAGCGCGGTTGTTGCGTGCCGCCGGCGGTGCGTTTGAAGCCCTCTGCTCTCTGGTTTTAGATGGTGTGTGATAATGTAAGCCAATTCCCATTCCGCCCTCCCCATCTCATTCTCCTTATTGTTCTGCTATCCTCTCTGCCCTATCACACAGGCAAAGTGCCTCCCGCTAATGCAAAGCTCTGTATTTAAATTACACTAGCAGTTTAAGAGCACACTGGGGAAATCGACAAGAAGCAGAATGCGAGCGCGGGGATGAGCGAGATACATATATTAAAGAGAGAGAGTAAGAGAGAGAGATGGAGAGAGAGAGAGAGTGTGAGAGAGAGAGAGAGATGATAGTTTGCTGGCCTTCTGTTCAATCAGAGTCACTGAAGTGGAACTGTAGGAGGAAGAAATAACATTTCACAACAAAAATGAAAACCAAGCCAGTGTTCAGTGCTATTCCATAATTCAGAGCCTGGGGTAACACAAAGCCCGGCAAATAAAAACCAGGCCCATTAAATAGCCATATAAATATGAGAATAGTGGTTAAATAAAAGGAGAAGAGTGAAATTTGCTCATCTTCTTTCCTTCTTTCTTCCACTACCACTAAGAACAGATGGCAAAACTATTATTCTCAAAGGAAAGGAAGTGGGAAATGGGGATGTATTTTAACGTGAAACAAATATATACCAATTTCTACCCAACCTGGTCTTGGACACAGCCAGTGTGCACAGCTACGGTGTTTATACACTCTCTTACAACAGGTAAGAGTTATTTCTCTACATGTGCTCACATTTAAAATGTCTACACTACCCAGTGTGTTTAGCTTGGCCAACACATTCCACAAATAACTAGTGTATCTTATAAATAACTCGTGTATCTCATAAATAACTCGTGTATCTCATAAATAACTCGTGTATCTCATAAGCCCAAGCCAATGCCAAAGACAAAAAAAAATAAAAAATACAACCAAAAATAACCTGTCAGTATACAGCTCATGTCTCTCTCTAGACAATAAGATATCAAAACAGTTTCGTTTAAATAAATATTAAACCTCGTTTTGCTATAGCTATAATAAGGAAGTACACACACACACACACACACACACACACACACACACAGTGGGCCTGAGCTGGAAGCATAGGCTATTAAAGTTGACAATCAGTTCTCTGCAACACCACTCCAGAGTTTAGGAGCCTCATAAGTTCCATGTTACAGAAGAGGGTCGGTGACCTCACCCCCCCCCCCCCCACCCCGGGTGACGAGGGTACAGGGTGTCCGGAGATCAGCTACACATCAGTCCATTCTGGATTTTAAACGTTACACACGAGCCTTGGTGGTCAACGTGGAACTGAACAAGCTTGAGGTATTATGTTCCGACTGTCTGAGGGTCTTTTCCTGGTAAGGATGTATGTTGTTCAGGTTCAGCTACTTACACGGACAGCCGAGCAGCTGGCCAGCGATGTTTTGCAATTGGCTCATCCAGGTGGTTTTAAAGGATATAGACTAACTTCATGTCATGTTGGGCTACTGTATGTCATTCAGAGTAAGGCCACTGTATGTCATAAAGATTTACATATATTTGTTATTGAACACTGCATACATACATACATAAATACATACATGCTTGCACATGCTTTCACACAGTATCACTATTCACACATGCACTCGAACCCTTGAGACCGGATGCCAATGTAAATATGTGTGCGAGTGTGTATGTGTGTGTGCCTTTGTGTGTGTGTGCATGTGTGTGCGCGTGTTTGTGTGAGTGTGTGTTCATGCTCTGATCATCTTCTCCAGCCTGGACCTGTGTGTCGGAAAGGAACACAAAGGTCAGGGGGCGGAGTGGGTGCAGTGGGTGGAGTGGGCAGGCGAGCAGTGGTATTCATCATCACTGAGAGATCTGCACGCACCACCTCCGTAACACAGCGGCCGCCGAGGATGGGGTGGGGTGGGGTGGGTTGGGGGAGGGGTTGAGTTGGTGGGGGGTGACTCCTGCTGCCTGTTGACTGGTTCTCTTTCAGGACGAACCCTTTTGTGTCACTTCCTGCTTCCTGCTCTCACGGTGCAAAGGTTCTGGCTGCAAAATGGGCCAAATTCCTTCTTAACATCCTCTCATGAAAGTCAAATATGATATAAAGGAGAGATGTAATGCCCTTATATATAATATATACATTTGGATATCATGGAAAATATCTATATAGAAAGCACTCTTCAGATTTGGTATGCTTCCAGCCTCACGGTCAGTTCACAGTGTTTTATGCAGTCAGAAATGTGAAAGACTTTGTCAATCTTTCACGGTGTCTTTAAACAGCCGGAAGGAAGCCCTCATCACCGTGTTACACTGCTGCTGTGCTACTTTGTTCTACTTTGTTGGCCAGAAGATGATGTCCGTGATGTCGTCGTCCCCCCCCCTTCCAGCTGAGTCTTGGTTCCTCCCAAAGTTTCTTCCTCTTGCTCTCAGTTAGTTTTTCTTTACCTTCATCACTGTGGGCGTCTGTAAAGCTACTTTGACACAACGGTTGTTGTAAAAAGTGCAATATAAATAATTTTTGACTTTGACTACTGTGCAGTACTCTATATTTATCACATGACAAGGGCAATGAGGTTGAATGCGAATAAATATGTGAGTAGATGTGGTGTTTGTTAAGCATCTTACTAGGTGAACCTGACCTCTGTTACCCACACAATACACTGGGGTTAATGGACAATGTGTCTAACAGGGAAGTTACTCAGTTCTGAAAGAGGAAACACACATAAACACACGCACACACACACACACACACACACACACACACACACACACACACACACACACACACAATAAGGCTGCTTCATGCTGGCCGCTGTACACACATGTACACATGTGTGCTTGCATATGGCAATGTTAACTTCTGCCGGAGCCTGAGAAATACTGCATGAGTCATGGTGAACCTTTGAATATGGCAGTATGTGGTGTGTGTGTGTGTGTGTGCAACGAGGTGATAATCCCCATCTGTAATATCACAAGTAGGGGGGCTGACCTCAAACACAGTAATCCAGCGAGTGTGGAAGAAGAGTCGTGTGTGTGTGCGCGTGTGTGTGTGTGCACGCATGTGTGTGTGTACATATGGTACAGGGGGGGGGGGGTTAGTGGCCAGACACACAGGGATTACTCTCCTTACAAAACAAACTCTACTTCCCCCTTTTGTTGTGGTGGTGTGGAGCTGGTAATTCCAGTCAAGGCTTCGGCACACTGGAGCTCTCAGCTACGGCTGGTGCCCCACTTTCTTTGCAAATCGACCAGAGAAATAAAACAGGCATGTATCTATGGACATCCTAAACCATGTTGACAAACATTAGCCATACAAACGCAAGCTGTGTGCAAACAGACTCTCGTGTGCTGCACGCCGCATAATAGAAACCCCTTCAGCAGAACTTGACATATGGCACATACAATTTCCCTCTCAATTTCAGATCCAACTCCCACTGATGCTCCCATGTGCCAGGAGAAAGCCAGCCCCTCCCCCTTCTTTAGGCCCCACCCCCCACCTCCTCATCCCCCTCCACCACACACTTTCTCTCTCTCTCTCTCTCTCTCTCTTTCTGAAAGTCATCTGCTCTCTGAGCTGTAAGCACCATTGAGGCCTGCGGACCTAAATGAGCGCATACAAATGATTTGTGGCACCAGCGTCCCGCAAAAAGGCAGCCGACAGTTGATGCCGGAGAGGGGGATGGGAGGGGGAGGGGAGAGGAGGCGCGAGCGGGAGGGGAGACAGCGAAGGAGGAGATAATGTCACATTCACCTTGTATTCCTTCGCCAGCCCATAATGATAATTTTTCCCCATTTTCACAGCAAATTCGCCTCGGCAATGGAGAGATTGAGGAAGACTGCAAGAGAGAGAGAGAGAGAGAGAGAGAGGGAAAAGACAGAAGAGCGAGAAAGAGAGGACTGGGGGGTGAGGGGCTTGAATTTGCACGGTGACCTTTTTCTGATCCAATCTCACTGATGAATCCTAATGAAGGATTTAATAAAATCACAGTTTACAATCTGTCCCTGCATCAAAGCGTGGAATCACGTTCATATCTCCCTCTCGCACTATCGCACTAACCATCACCCTCCCAAAAGAAAATAGAACAAATATCGTGAACAAACCTGTGACCACGACTTTGAGTGTGTACGTGTGCTTACGTGAAACAGACAGTGTGAAGGGGGAGATGCAGAGTGAATAGAGAACGCCTGGCCCATTTGTTCCAGATGCAGACTAATATGGCCACCCGTCACATGCATTTAGATCTTAATGAGAGGCCTGTCAACACACACACACACACACACACACACACACACACACAGGCAGAGCACGGAACAGCTACCGTGTACTGTTGTTTGGTAGTGAACTAACTGCTGGGATCTAGAGCTGCATTTCTCAACCTCAGTCCTCAATCCTGCTCTAGAGCAACTGATTAAAGACAATTAAACAGCGTTAAAGGTGTTGAACTATCTAGAGCACGGTCTGCCCACCAGGACTGGCAATGAGAAACACTGGACTGTGAAATGTGTGGTCAGACACACAGGCACGCACACACACACACACACACTCTCTCTCTCTCTCTCTCTCTAATACATAAAAAATCATTATAAAAACACTCTCTCTCTCTAATACACAAAAAATCATTATAAAAAACTGATAGAATGTATTTTACTATTAAGGTAAAACTAAAATCTAGAGATATGAATTCATCAATAACACTGAAACTTAAGGGGACATTAATGCACACTTACACTGACATCCTTAATAAGCAGTGTTCTACAATCCTGACATCTTGTGGTCAAAGAGCGACATGACACCTACAGGGTCTGCTCATATGCACACCTAAATTACCACAGACAGAGGGAACGCAGGCTTTTGAAACCTTTTAGTAAAAATATTACAGAAAAATCTTTTAGAAATATATACATATATATACATATAATTAGAACAATAACCCTTATGAGGGAGAAAGAGAGAGAGAGAAAGGGAGAAAAACACATTTAAAACATTACAGTTAAAATTGTGCAGTTCAGCACAAGAGCATTCTTTCTTGTGCAGTACACACACACACACACACACACACACACACACACACACAAAACACTCACACACTTATTTTCCCTTTTACTTTTTCTAATATGTACATGCTTTTATTGTAATATACATATACATTGCAGCTATTGTGCCGTGTGTGTGTGTGTGTGTGTGTATGTGTGTGCATGCGTGTGTGTGTGTGTGTGTGTGTGTGTGTGTGTGTGTGTGTGTGTGTGTGTGTGTGTGTGTGTGTG
>JAOXYF010000023.1:6358146-6372272 GCA_028565775.1 Sternarchorhynchus goeldii
ATATATTAGTTGCTATGGTAACAACTGCTCTACATTCTCGGAACATTAGAATCCCATGGAATAAATGTTATGTTCCGAACATCTACTTTTTCTAATATAAAAAAGATTCACCTCCGATAACCATAAAGAAGCATTTTGCTTGCCGAGCTGATGAAGGACCTCTGTCCGAAACGTGCACTTTTACTGCAATCTCTACATGTTTTATACACTACAGTACACTGTGTTTACTCACCTGGAATCTTTGCATTTGCACTCGGTGGCCATTTTATTAGGTTTGCTTGTTCAACTGCTTGTTAATGTAAATATCTAATCAGCCGATCACATGAAAGTAACTCAATGCATTTAGGCATGTAGACATGGTCAAAACAACTTGCTATTCAAACCAAGGATCAGAATAAGGAAGAATCTCATGCACAACCATTTCTAGGGTTTCCTGAGAATGGTCTGACAAAGACAAAATACCCCATGAACTCTGGGTGAAAAAAATCCCTTGTTGATGCCAGAGGTCAGAGGAGAATATCCAGATTAGTTCGAGCTAATAGAAGGTCAATAGTAACTCAAATAATCACTTGTTACAACCATGGAATGCAGAAGATCATCTCTGAATGCACAACATGTCTAACCTTGAAGCAGACGGCTATAGCAACAGAAGACCACACTGGGTGCCACTCCTGTCAGCTAAGGATAGGAAACTGAGGCACAGCCTTACCAAATTGGACAATAGAAGATTGGAAATTGGATAGAAGACTGGTCCTGGTGGTGTAATGGTGTTTACTTGAGTATTGTTGCTGACCATGTTTATCCATTTATGACCACAGTATACTCGTCTTCTGATGGCTACTTCCAGCAAAATATTGTGCAATGCCACGAAGCTCAAATCATCTCATACTGGTTTCTTGAAAATAACAGTGAGTTCACTGCACTCAAATGGCCTCCACAGACACTGTCACCAGTCCAACAGAGCACCTTCGGGATGTGGTGGAGTGAGAGATTAAGGATTTTAAGGAGGACTTAAGAAGACTAGGGTCTGAAGGTAAAAGGTTGTCCAACTCAGTACTAGCAAGATGTATGACAACAGTTAATTTAGTGTGTCATCTGGGACATCATTAATAATTACATGCAATTGGATTTTTCATCTTTGATCTCCTCTGACCTCTCTAGCTGGGGTCACACTGGAGAGCAATTAATATATGTAGGCGTGTGTCTCTGTTTCAGACACTGGTGTAGAGTTTAATGAATGCCATTGACTTTACACAGGCCATGTGTGTTCTCCATGCTTGGTTAATCCTCTCATTAGGCTGTATTAAGACTGTTACCTCCACTGGGGATAACCAAACATTCACTAAAATGCTGGAGTCTGTGCACAACTACCTACCCACAAGAAATGTGGAATAATCGCAGCTGAATGTTTCTATTTAGACGACATCCAAATGATCTAGAGCCATGCAGATAATGCAAAAGTGCACCTTGTGCTAAGCTGCAAACCAGTGTACTGAGACTATGTACATCTGCAGAAGCAGTTATACCAGTTTGCCTGGTTCTAACATTATTCCTTAACATCATCTTTACTGCCATGTAATACCACCCTGGGTTTTTTTTAAACCAGATATATATATCATATTCCTAGATCTGTTTTCTGGTTTTGATAGCTAATAAAGTATAATTTTACTTTGCTATAAATAGCCACTTTTATTCTGATGGCCTTATAAAGGCAAAGTGGTCCATTCTTTAATAAGCAGATGTTTTTTTTGGTCAAAACAGAATGTAGACTGCAGTTTTTAGGGAGGAAGTGAAGGGAGAAAAAAGATGAGTAACTGGAGCAAGTGCTAAGCTAATTACTTATTGATCACGTCTGATGTGACTGTGACCTTTGAAGTTATTTTTTTCTGCCTCATAGTTGCCACTTCACTGGAGGTCCTGCTGGGAGTTCATTCCTGTAACTGGGAAATGACAAGAGGTATCCATTTAGCTCTGGCTTCCTGCTACTGTTAACGAGAACTAACAGTAGCAAGTCATTTCAATTCTTTGCGAGCAAAAGCCAAATCCACTTTTGTTCTCTCTCCTGGCAGGTTGATCACAGCCCCTGTCAAATGAAACTTGGGTATTTTCTTGAGAGACGAGCATTTTTAGCCGTGGCCCTACCTTTTTATAGCCATTGCCTGATTTACAGTCAATAGCCTTTCGTCTCATTTAATCTGCAAAGCAGTACCATATTAGGTAGCATGTCAAAATATTTCATCATTAAGATTTTCTGCCAACACATACCATTTTGACTCTCAGAGCAGACATCGGTATGATTATAGTGATTCATTCATAATGAGTATACAAAATGTGCTCCTGACAGAATGTACTTATGAAATGACAACATAGCACATATACACTCACCGGCCATTTTAATAGGTACACCTGTCCAACTGCTAATTAACACAAATGTCGAATCAGCCAATCACATGGCAGCAACTCGATGCATTTAGGTATGTAGACGTGGCCAAAACGATCTGCTGCAGTTCAAACCGAGCATCAGAATGGGGAAGAAAGGTGATTTAAGTGACTTTGAACATGGTCTGAGTATTTCAGAAACTGCTGATCTACTGGGATTTTCACGTACAACCATCTCTAGGGTTTACAGAGAATGGTCCGAAAAAGAGAAAATATCCAGTGAGCGGCAGTTCTGTGGGCGCAAATGCCTTGTTGATGCCAGAGGTCAGAGGAGAATGGCCAGACTGGTTTGAGCTGATAGAACGGCAACAGTAACTCAAATAACCAGTCGTTACAACCGAGGCATGCAGAAGAGCATCTTGTTGAATCTGTGACACGAAGGATTAAGGCAGTTCTGAATGCAAAAAGGGGTCCAACCCAGTACTAGCAAGGTGGACCTAATAAAGTGGCCGGTCGGTGTATTATGTAGTGGATGGTTCTGGATGCAACCTATGGGTATTATGTGGGTAGTTTGTGTGCCACCTCATATTTACACCCCAGTGAAACAGGAATTCATGGAACCACTTGAAGGTTCCTAGACATTCTCAGGTTGTTTTAAAGGTATGCTGATAAGCCACAGAGACCATTTTCAGCTTCCTTTGCCAAAGGGAGTCAGTATTTCTGAAGTGCACCACACTGTTTCAGCCGTCTTCTAACCATCTTTTGTAATACTGAATTGGCGTATTGGATTGGAGGTGGAAAAGTTTTGTGTGTGTGGTCTTTGTCAATTAATTCTAATAATGTTAGTAAAAAACGTTATACCCACTGATAAATTATTGATAAGCCAAACAAATGATCATTTAAGGTGAGTCACTGCACAGTCAAATTCCTGAGAAAATCTCAAATAAGCTAAACTGTGTAATGTGGTTTAGTGTTTTTTAGTACATGGCACATTTCTAATGAGCTTATAAACGAATTTGTTATAAAATTTTAATGAAATTAACGAACTCTGCAAGGGTGTAAATTAGTACTCCCTTTATTCCCATTCACTGAGATTCAAAGAGGTTTATGGAGATTAAGGTGAATAAGCACCAATGCAATGTTTTTTGGTGAGGTTTTGTTGGTACATCCATAACTCAATGCATCCTATACATGTCAGGTTGATAAAGGGCCATTTTTTTAAATTTCTCAGGCTAACTCAGATTCCCAGGCCTTCAGGTTTCAGCTTAGTGACAGGATCACATTTTTAAAAAAGTGGAGGAGATCTGGATAGCATTATGGACTGAGTAATATGAGATAAGACTGGGGAAAGCCCATCTTGTTTCAGCCAGGTCTGTCAGCTTTGGTCTTCACTGAGCTATCTGGTGACCATATCTTGTTACACTTGTCAGAGAGATGAAGAGAAAGAGATTTTTGTCAAAGGCTGATTCCATGCTTAAACACAGATTGCCTTTCATTCACTCAGAGTTGTTCGAATTAATAACAAGTGTTAAACTGCCATGGAAGCATATTATCATTGTGTGTGTTTAAGAGAGAGAGAGAGAGAGAAAGAGAGAGAGAGATGCCTACTGCTTCTATATTCTGTTCCATAATGGTATCTTGCTTCTTGATACTGTTAATCTACTTGCATTTCTTATTGGTTGGATTTCTACCTCGCACTTTTGAGTTGTGGGTGCTGCTCACCTAAGGCCATCCAGGTATAATGGTACTTTTTAGGAATCATATTAAACCTCTTTGCCGCTGCAACTAAGCTACAACAAAAACTGTGAATCACAGTTTTTGCCCGGGATGCCAAGGGACTCCCTACCGCAAAAAGGGGGAAACCCAGAGAAAAGGAGAGCCACCTTAAGACGGCCAGGGCCCGCGAGGAAGTGGCTCCTCCCCCCGCCTGAGCCTAAGCCCCGGTCCCTGTGTCTGTACCTGTGAACATGCCTGTACCTGTGTTTGTGCCTGTCACTGCTCCCCCAGTGTTGTCCCTGATCCCTCGGAGAGTGTGGCGTAAGGGTGAGACGCCGTGGAACGGTCCAGCCACGGGTTGAGGCTGCTCCTGGGGACGTGTCGGTGGCACTGGTGCCCATCCTCCAGTCCTGAGCCAGTGGTAGGGACTGGGGGGGCGGTCCGCTCTGGGAGAAAGCACCCCTTGTGGCGGGGCTATGTCACTGATATTATCTGATACAGTTTTGATATTAACTGATTAACTTACTTATCTTTGATTAACTTACTAATTATAAACTAGCTTAAAAAATAAGAAATAAACTGGTTCCTTGCTTCAGAATAGAAAAAAAGTCAATCAAATTCATAGCCTAAACAGTTACCAAGATTAAAGAGATGAGCTGCAATATGAGCTGTGGTGGAATATTTCTGTCACAACACTGTGGTCTCTGCAATATAAAATTTGTCGTTTTTTGCACTTTTTCGTATCGTGACCTTTCGTGTTTTGTGTGGATCAGCTAGACTAACCAATATTGTTAAGATAACATTATAACCTGTATTCAAATGTATGTAAACCTAATATTTAAAGTTCAGTGAACAAAACAAGATTTAGGAAAATCAAGTTAGTTTGTTTAAATATGAATACTGTTTTATGCTGTATAAGAATATCCCACACAGCTGTGTTTGATGGAGTTTTTAGATGTCAGTGTTATTGCTCTGTTAAGAAGGGCTATTGATTTGACCATTAAAGGTCAATTGCTATTGCTGGAATTCCCATATTCCAAGATAACATTGTTTTCTGTTGCTTGTTAGAATAAAAAAGGGAAATATCATTTTAAATGATCATTATTATATATTTTGCATGATTCTTCAGTGTTTTTTTTTCTTGATTATTAAGTCATCTTCTCCAGAGTCATGTCTCCTGTGTTGGCGTGTTTGTACCGCGATCCTTAATGAGCAAGAAAGATTTCAAATCACCGATCTCTCACTCAGGGGCCTTTACTAAAGTACTAATAGACTGGCTAGTCCCTCAAAGTTGAATGCACAATTATTTGCAGTAGAAATCTAGAGAAGCTCTCAATCAGGGTTTGCTTGAACTATGCCACCCTGACTCCATTCCCAGTGATTTCCAGTGTGCCCCCTATTCCCAGAGTTTCCCTTTATTCCCAGTGATTGCATGGTTCCCATGCTGGCTCATGTGCTCGTGGGGGTTGCAGTGCTAACAAATCTGGCCAGGAAGCACAGGTGCAGGCATGTGTTAGAGGAGCTGCAGTGACCTTTCCACATGTTGATATCTGCTCAAAGAAGATCTGCTACTAGACCCTGAGCTTGTACACATTTGACCTGCAGACTTTAAAGAACAGGCAAAAAAAACCCCACTTGAGACTTGCCTTCATCCCCTGTTGTGTTTTATCTCTACACACCAGGTAATGCTCACCAATAGTGGGTTGGAATACATAATGTATGTATGTACGTCTGCCAGCCACCATGTTATGCTGTTTTGTTGTAAGCAGGCACAGGCTTAGATGTTTTAAAATAAAGAAATAGAGACTGTGAATGAAGGAAGTTACCTTTACATAGCACCTTTCTCATACCCAAGGACATTGACAGTTCCCACACAACTTTTACATCCAGACACACACCAGTGAGAAGTGGCAGCCTGTCACATGCAGCGTACTCTCAATCAGAAATCACAGCCCCCTGAGGGACTGTATCAGACAGACGAAGAGGAGAGAGGAGAGCATCATCTATCACTGCCTGCAGACAGTCACTCACATCAGAGCAATCAGTTTGGGGTAGTCATCACTGGTCATGCAGACACACAAGCATTCAACACCAGGACAATTTAATTGGGCAGCCAACTGACCTAAATTGCATGTTTTTGGACTGTGGGAGGAAGCTGGAAACTCAGAAACCCTCACAGTCAGAACATGGAAATTCAACCTTGAAAGGGACTCATAAGACCATGATTAAACACATAAATGTTCAGCCTAGTCTAACTGCTTGTGAAAAATCACTTGCTAAGATATCCACATCCAAAGGAAAACTACCAATATAACATTTTAAACTGGAGAAATGGAATATAACAAATGAAGCTCTGCTGGTGTGATCACTGTGATTTAAAAGCCAGAAAAGAACTGCTCATAATGAAGCATCTTTTATTTGATGGAGACGTTAATATTTGAAGTCCAAATGACAAGGCTGTAATCAATTTCTGTAATCCCCTGTAATTAAACACCCTACAGCAAAGCTTATATGCAGAATATGAATATGTTTGTGATTGCTAATCATGTTTGTCGTTACTAGAATTCTGATAAGCAGGAACTCTGAGTCTCTAAAAATAAGCCATCATCCTTATCAGAGCTACAGGAAAAAAAAAACCCCACTGCATTCACAACATGTGGTAAAACACTGACATGACTAATAGGAATATTTTGGATTGTTTGCAGAGGAGACAATTTTCTAAGCATGGAGAACGTTGCTTTGCAGTGCTTTGGAACACGGTTAAGAAGTGCATACAGACGTCATTTACATGAGTAGTAACCGTGCACAAAACAATCTCACAGGAAATTAGGATCATTCTGGATATCTTACCGAATCTTCTAATGAAGACGGAGCTTTAGCTGAGATGAAAAATTACTGCTTCTTAAAGGAATGCAAAAAATGCTTCTGGCATGAGATTTTGCCTTTTATTCTGAAAGCTTCAGCAATGTAAATATACGTTCATGATTAGCGTAAAGGAAGACTTATATGGAAAATATATAAGATGTATGGGACTTAAGTGCGATAATGAACAAGATGGTTTTTTATGTATCCGTGTGGCTAAGATGCAAATGTGTGAATCAGGGATGAAAAGATTCACTGAACATGTACCCAGAGGGTGATATACATCTGCTTCTGAACAATTTAATTTGAGATTTGCTCATTTGAAGTCACATATATGACCTACTGTGTTTACATTTAACTCAACCCAAATAAAATATTTAAACTAAAACATTTACACTTTTAGTTTAATGTGGATTAAGTCCTTACGATTCTTAAGTGTCATGAAATAAAAGGCCTTTTTAAACCGGTCATACAATTTAAGTCTCTCATGATTGACAAAATGTGCTGTATAGCCAAACACTCGATTTTGAACAAAAGCCAGTATGGATGATCAGGTGCGGAGGCATTTTCAGAACTCAGCTATATTTGTTGCCTTCTCTGACCGTATTTGGTTTGTTTATTTTTTTCCCATGATTCTCCACTTTTGGTCTATTACTGCCAATGATGGTGTCATTTGCATCCCCCAGTTTCCTTGCCTGATGGTTATTTATGACTCCAAGAATCCATGAAAATAATTAGTCTAGGATCTGAGGGGGATCTATTCGTCCTTAACTTCAGTGTTAACAACAAAGAAACCAAAATATAAAAAAATATGCTGTATACCATCTATGTATGCTCACACTCATGAGCAGACTCACTGATGGACTTTGTAAGATCAAAAGAGTTAAACAGATGAAATACAGTTCACTCTCTATATGACAAGCATGAATATTACATTTCATTTATTTATCAGTAGTAATGCTCTAACGCTCAACTGGTAAAGCTTGAATTCAGAAATTCTCTTCTTTATGATCTGGTGTACTGACCTCACCCATAGAGTCATTAAAGTTCAAGTACATAGCAGAGAAATGCAGATTGCAGAAATCTGCGGCTCTTGGATTATCACTTCTGGTCAGTGAGTCACCAGCGCGGATGAGTCAAGCCCCCTTCTGGAACATTCATCTTCAGCAACCTCCCCGAGGGGAATGTCACATTCTTACTGACCAAATATACTTGAGCTTTTAGGCTCAACTGGTAAGGCTTGAATCCAGGCATTCTCTTCTTTGTGCTCTGGTGTACAGACCTCCTTGCTAAAATAATGATTTTAAAAATGAGTTTTCCTTTCTTTCTTTGTACATGACAATGCCTGCTACTAATAAATGAGTGAAATGTAATATTCATGCTTGTCATATAGAGAGTGAACTATTTCATCTACTTCACTCTTTGATCACTTGGACTCTGAAATAAAGGATACATTCTACTCTGATCCTAGGCCAATTATTTTGCTGTCTCTGCTCCTAGAACTGCATGTTGTGATGAGTCTTTACTCTCTTACTGTGAATGACTCCTCAGTAACTTCTCCTATGACCTCAATTCTGTGGTCCAGTCCAGAAGAACATGCTTTTTCCATCATCCTTGATGGTGTCATTCTTCCCAGCCATTGCTGGAGAGCAGTACTCCTAAGCCATCAAAACGGAAGTGTAGAGTGAAAAAGAAAAAAAAAAAACCAAATAACTAACAAAAACAAACTACAAACAAAAATGTTCAAATTATCTGTTTGACTTCCAGAGATTATCTGGTCTTTCAGAGACCAGAAAATGTTTTTTCTAATATTATTAGAAACTGACACACACTAAATGTTCTTTTTAATGTAGTTTACTTAAAAGAGACTTTTGATATAACAGGGCCTAGAGGGTACAGTAGGGTTGCTAAGAAGCATGAAAACCATACAGTGGGATTACAATTTAGTATCTGACTGTGACAATCTATTTTGAATAATCTCCGCACATTGGGTTCAGGCGTAGTGCCATATTTGCTGGATAAAAACACAAACATATCGTTGTAGTAACGATAAAACGTAAACTACTTCCCTGTTCAACAATGTGTAAACCACAGCCTAACATTTTGACAAGCTATGGTGTAATATCGAATGTCAGTTTAGTTACTTCATTAATCCCTTTAACAATTTGTAAAGTGTATTGTTTACAAAAATGTAATCCACTGATAATAACACTGTTTTATAAAGTTGCAACATTCATATAGTGGTACTCACTTTATATGAATCTTTCTACGTACCATCTGGCCATAGACACAGTGACAGTGAACGTTATAACAACAATGACAAGGAATATTCAACCTCAAGAATTCTATTCATTGTAAAGGATGTATGTTAACCACAATTCCAATTATTTTCTATATACACATTTTCTATATATGGACTCAATATTTTCTTTATATTTTGACCAATTCCGTACACAATAAGAAGTAATCCAAAATATGAAGCACTCCTACACCTCCTCCTAATGCCTACACCTGTATAAGTTACGAGGTGTTATCTTATGAGTGATATTGAACACTGGTCAGCACAGATGAGAGCCATGGACCCTAGCTGTCAACAGGGCACTGTGCAGGCTGGTGGTGGTTTCTACACTGGTGTGGGGCTGTGTTCTCATGGCATGGTTTGGGTCTTGTAGTCTGCATAAACACGTCATTGACCTGTGCCTGCTATGTTTCACTGCTTGGTGACAATTTGCAGCCCTTCATGGTCTTCGTGGATATTGCAAGTTGCCCAGAAATGGTTTGAGGAACTTTCTTGTGAGTTCTGAGAAATCGTTTGGCCTACACATTCACCCAACATGAGCCTACATGTTCTCCACAGCATTTATGATGTGGTGGAGAGGTCCATTTGCATCTGAAGTACTGCATCTACAAATACCATGGAGCTGTGGGTGGTTCTTCATATGACGTGGTTTCCTCCAGACGTCCATCTCCTATCCACTTGTGGAATTGATGCCACACAGAGTTGCTGCACTTTGCTGGGCAGGAGTGGGTCCTAAATGATACATGACTTTTAGCATGTCGCTGTAATGTCCCACTTGCCACATCACTGCCCTCAAGAATCTTGGCAGGGCTAACAAAAGAGCAGACTGGAACATTTTTATGGCCAGGAATGGCCATTTTCTCTGCTCAGTGTCATCATTTACTTCATTAAATAATGACAACCTAACGATCTGGAATCATTGCCATTAATAATTCCCTTGTGAAATAATCTTTCACTGTTGGTTGTCAGTTTCTCTTCTAGTATCGTAGTTCCTGTGGCACCTTTTGCCATATGTGGCCGTTTTGTTGTAGTTTAGTTTCAAAGTCGATATGATATGGTCTGCTACTAGCTGGTCCGCCCGATGGAGGATCGGTTCCCTTCTGAGTCTGGGTCCTCCCATGGTTTCTTCCTCATCCTCACCTAGAGAGTTTTTCCTTGCCACTGTTGCCCCTGGCTTGTTCATTAGGGCCTTGGACCCATGTGTTTGTAAAGCTGCTTTGTGACAACATTCATTGTAAAAAGCGCTATATAAATAAATTAGACTTGTCTTGACTTGATGAAATATCTCAAATAAAAACAATACTAGTGATTGTGTCCTCTCTATCTACGCTGTGTTACACAGTCCCGTTACGAAGACTGAAAGAAAACACATTTTCTTCTTGAGGTACAAAAACAACTTTTTTCTCAGCTTTCAATTTTTGTCTCATTTTGCATTAATGTAGGCTGTTAATTTGCATACGTTCCCAAAATTTGGCCCCAGCTAAAATTCATATTTATTAAATGAGAGAAGCTAAAACATGCAGCTTAATGCCTTCGATAAACCTCATTTGACTGCTTTTGGGAATGCAAAATGCACTAATGCAGGCAAAACACTTACAAAATCTGCCACCTAGTGTGTCACTGATTGTAAACACCTATTTCACACATACAGTTGTGTACCCTCTTTTCAAAAAATAACATTTAAACTATGAGATATTAGTAATGTTTTACCCATTTCAAAATAATCTTTTCCAAATAGTCTCTCAAAAATGTTATATTTTCCTCAGTGTGGATATGGGTTTTTTTTTGTTTAAAGCTCTACCTTTTTAAAGGTGTCAAATTACATATTACTTGCTGCTTATACTGGTAACTGTGGTTTTTATAGTTCTTCCAGACCAGTACCATTTCCCACACTGCACATCCCATTTTACTGAGCACCTTGAGCAAATGGGTTAGTCTACAGTCTGCAGTTTTTAAATTTCAATCTCCATAACAGGAACTTCTTGGTTATTGTTAGCTATTTTACTTTCATCTGATGCCACCATTAACTGTGGAGTTCCTCAAGGATCCGTATTATCCAGGCCTGCTGTCTTTTGAAAATACTGGACAGTAAGTTTGATGTCAAGGTGCGCTGGACACCCAGCTAGAGGGACGTGCCCAATGTCACATACCGTACCTGCACCACTGCCAATCACCAAGGTTTAAATCTCCCTTCGTCTTTACATTTCAGGATCAAATTTAAAGTGTTCTTATGTGTTTTAGGCTCTAAATGGTCAGGGGCTTTCCTATATTATTGAAATGTTCCATCCTTGTTCACTGTGGTCTTGATTAAGCTCAGTAGTCCTGCCATCGAAGTTACTGTGGAACAGCCCACTACTGAATGTTGGATATTAGTGCTTGTTTAATTGCTGCTTTTAAACACACTTTTATACATCAGCATTTTGAAATCATTTGTATATGTAAGGTGTAGGTCACATATATCCCCACCTTGCACAAAATTCCATTTGTATTGTGTTTGGTCTACCTGCTCGTTTTATATACAGCTTTCCGTCAACAAAACCTTAGTGTACGTAAAGCATACAGGTCCACTTTTCTTTAAATCGGCTTTAAGTGTAAAATATACTTATCTACATCTACACGAACCAAGGAGATGGACATTAAAAACATCTGTGCATTTAGTGTGTTTGTTCCAAAAGCATATGTGGGGCTACCACAACCTCAACGCCCCTGTCTGGCTGTTCCGTAGCAGTGCTGTGGAATAAAGGAATCAGTCAGTTGATTACGCATCTCTGGAGAGAGAGAGTTTAGGCCCACACATGCTCTGTCTACCACACTCTTTACCTCTTTTTTTATTTTGATGTGTTTTTTTTTATTGATCTAGCCACCATTTCAGCTTTATTGTGGTATTTTAT
The DNA here is from genome assembly GCA_028565775.1 of Sternarchorhynchus goeldii. NCBI lineage: Eukaryota > Metazoa > Chordata > Actinopteri > Gymnotiformes > Apteronotidae > Sternarchorhynchus > Sternarchorhynchus goeldii. The sequence goes on from JAOXYF010000023.1 coordinate 6,370,294, forward strand.
CTCTGAAATATAATAAACCTAATAAACCTGTTCTGCGCGGTGCAGTTCCAGACTTGGTGTGTCTTGTGCTCTGATCTCCTACAAGCTCGCAATAACAGGTGCAAGACTAATATCTTTTTTTCTAGATTTCTCTTCTTTTTTTTTTAAAGAAACAGCTCCTGTGCACATCATATCCGTACACCTGACGAATTTGGTCCTTGGAAGGCAAACAGCTCACATATTTGCCAATAAAAGCAAGCAATTCTTTTGTATTTTATATTAATATTAAGTTACTTTAAAAAAAAAAAAAAATCATATTTTTGGTATAATCAGCTGTCAAATATGGAGAAGGATTATATCCAGAAGATGCTTCTAGACTGCCATAACTTGTATCCGTGATTGTTTTGCTATGATTAGGAGTTGTCATAGCTATTCTGGAAGTTTTCATAGCTATTCTGGAAGTTTTCATAGCTATTCTGGAAATTGCTACTGTACCTACAGTGTCATGCCTTCCCCCGTTGAACCAGACTCCAATCCCCAGAAATCCCTTGCCTGAACAAGACCCATTGTTACCTGCAATATAGTTCATCTTACTAATCACCATCATCTGTTCCCAACTTCCCCCACCCAGCCTCACCCTGTATAGAAGTCTCTCTTTGCTCCCTGTATAACCTGCTAAGTGGGCAAGGTGTGTTTCTAAGTAATTCCAAGATGTATTCATTGACCTTCTGGTCACCACCTGTTTTGGTTTAGATCTTCCATTGCATCTAGCTTACTGCATTTGACTAGTTTGCCTGATTCTGTTTTCTGACCTCAGTCTGTTAAATGATTTTTGCCTTTGGATTTCAAATCTTGCCCATTTGCCTGTTTATATTAAATCTATATTGGTATGAGAGCTGGAAGCTGCTCTCTTCTCTCATGCACCTGACACAGGTTAAAGAAATCTATTAATTTAATGATTAGACTAATAAATCACAGGCCTGACGTGTGTGTGACACAGATGTGAATGCCCTGATGATTATAAATGCGCTAAAATCGCAGGTAACATCTAACCTAACAAACCACAGCCATTTCTTACCTGTGTATTGTAGTCATGATATAACAATAAATTATCCAGATGATATAAAAATACATTACAGAAATTGTGATATCATATAATTGTTTATTGTAAAGGCCCTCAAAGACTGGGCACTGACTCCATCACCATATACGTAAGACAGACAAACAAGAGAAATCATGTAGTTAAGTACATTATAAGTCAATTATCATTAAAGTTAAGATTAATAATACTGAGCTACGACTGTCAAAGTTTATAATATTTACACGTACTATTAAAATAAAAAAGTTGTTTTATGTTTGCATGTTTGTATGTGTCACCGCTCGCTGTTTAGGAGTTATCGCCAATCAAAAGGATTGTAAAGTGATAACATCCACAGCTGGTAAGCTGCCTGTAATGTAAACAACAGATAAGAAAAAGATTTGCACTTGCTTTCAGATGCCGATTATATATTTCTACTTTATTTCCTGCCAGATCTTCAACAATCTGATCTCTTTCAGACATCTGCTCAGTTCTCCACGCTGGGCTTTCTACACAAATAGTTTGATGTGCAGACTTGTAAATCACCCCTTCCAGCCCTGTGTTTCCAATCTTCAGTGGTAGAAGATCAAGGACAATAAGACTAGACGTAAAACTTGAGTCGGCAGTCACTGCCAGATCAGTTGAGACCAAAATGAGTTCTTTTGTAGGCTGTGCGGCTGGAGACTGTTGTTCAAAAAGCTGCAGAGTGCTTAAGTGGTATGGTGGCTTGGTGCATGTTGAGATTAAGAAGTCAAACCTGAACATTGAAGAATTCCTTATTTTTAAGAGTTAATGAGTTACTTAAAGCATGTGAGGTGCAAGCATGTCTCCTGGCGTGCAGCGGACTTCAAGTTCAAGTTCAAGTTTATTTATTTTTATAGCGCTTTTAACAACAGACGTTGTCTCAAAGCAGCTTTACAAA
>JAOXYF010000023.1:6379017-6390765 GCA_028565775.1 Sternarchorhynchus goeldii
GTGTGTGTGTGTGTGTGTGTGTGTGTGTGTGTGTGTGTGTGTGTGTGTGTGTGTGTGTCTGTGTGTGTGTGTTTGTGAGAATCTACAGGCCACAGTCCATCTGGCTGAACATGCAATCAGTGAAGCGCATGCAGTGGCTAAAATCTTATTAATAATCTCACAGCCCCTTAGGTTAGATGATGAAGGTCTGAAGAAACAATTAACTGTGTGATGAGATATTAAAACTCATCACTACTTCTTGGTAAAGGTATAGCTTCTCTGTTTCTTTAAAGACAAACAGTTATTATTCTATAAACCATAGAGGATTTTTGGGTTCTCTTTCCTAGATCTCCTGTTCTTCTGAATAACCCCAGAGGAGTTGACATTCTAAGTTATATGAAAGTCAAGTTACATTTCTTGTTCCATGGATGTCTGTGTAGCAGTTATCTCAGCAGCTTCCAAGGGTTTCTTGACCTCCACTGGCTCCCCTTGTCGCCTGCTGTCGCGCCACTCGAACACGGCCGCTGGGCTGCCGTGCCCGCTGCCCACGCCACATCTGGCCTGGGTGTGTTTACTCCCTTTACTCCTCTTTACTCCTTCAGCCTGGAGCGAGGGCAAGCAGGAGAGGCCCTTTTTAGCATCCGGCCCACACGCCTCCCTCCCAAGTCCCTCAGCAAACGGATACGGGTGCCTCAAAGTGAAACATAATTGGACTCGTGCTTTGGGAGTGAACTGAAGAGATCCCAGCATGCCTTTCTTCACTCTGTGAGAAAGAGGCACTGAACCTATGCAGGAGGCTGAGAAATCAGTGCAGTAGCAAGTGGATCGTGGTAATATGCCTGAAGGTGGACAAGGGAGGGAACCAGCTGTCTGCCTGCTAATAAGGTTCATGGTGGCAGTGCATTCAGAGCCAACCACAAACTCCCAGACGGGACCCGGTTTGGGGGAGAGATGGAGGTAGCATAGTCTCTGAAAAGGCCTTGCGAAAGCGTAATGAAAACGGGAGGGATTTAATCGCGCTCCAGTCCAACTCGCCTCGTTACTCTCCCCTCTTCTTTCCTGTCTAACTGTCAAGAATACGTGGGAGAATCACAATCGGCCAATTAGTAGGAGAGGTAAAAGGATGTAAACAGCCAGCAGGAAGTACAATCTTGGAACGGGAGAGCATTCTTGTGTTGGGAGTTAGCTGCCAAAAGACCATGACTAAACAAGGCCGTGGTGAATATGTATGTCGGGATTCGCTGTTGAAAGAAAAAAGCACAGACGGTTTGCTTTTACTGTTGGTTTACAAATTGTTATGCAGATGAGTAATCAGTTTAGTCTTCTCTCTCCCAACTTCCACAAAACACTGAATTCATTTTTAAGCTCGTGGCTCTGATCAGCGTCTGCTAAACTCATACAGCACCATAGACGGCAGCTGATAGCGCTGAAGGAAGAGTAGTTATGACGTCAGGGAGGAGGGAACGAGAAACAAATGGGTTTGACAAGACTCTTTATCTTCCGTATACATAAGCACAGCTGCGAGTGAACTCAAAACAAACAAACAAACAAACAAACAAACAAACAGGACTGAACAAAGCAACGGCAAGTAAATACTCAAAGGCACTTGAAGGCTGGCAGTGTCAGACATTTCCTGGAGCAAATCTTCATGCAAAGCACAGCAATGGAGGACTGAACCTGTGGATATTATATACGGGACAGAACAGGAAAAAAAACTAGAAATCTAACTGAGCTTCCTGTGGAAATGACCTTCGCTCTTAAGTGTTTGTAGTAACAAAAAAATGTAACAAAGATCCAGTCAAACTACCTACACCTCAGTCAGTTTGACGCTGTAGGTTTCTGGTTTGCAGCTTGTACACCATTATTATAAAAAGCACTTATACCGCGTTTTCATTATCACTTCAAAAATATTACATTAATAAATAGTTTCTCATTTTTGACAATTGCAAGTTTTTGGAGACAAGTTAAAACGATAAACTGAGCTATAAAAATATATTTATAAAACATGGCCAAGTGGGGCCCGTTTTTTTTTAGCTGTGAGACCTCTCTCTATAATCTCTCTATAATCATAAAAATGTGTAATATTTCCACATAACGGCTTTTGCCTTGTTACTGATTCATGATGATCACATTTACAAATACCTCATTCCAACCCTGATTTCTCTCTCTCTGTGTCTCTCTCTGTGTCTCTCTCTCTCTCTCTCTCTCTCACACTGTCTCTCCCTCTCCTCTTAAGCAGTTACCTGCTGATGAAACCTGTTCATATCTTTCTCACAGTGGGGGGTTATTGCTTTTATTTCTTCTAACTTGCTATAAAACAATAATGTCATGAAGGCATCCTTTACTGAGAGATCAGGGCAGTAAATATATGACAATGTAAACTGATATTGTTTTTGATGTCACTGTTGTTCTTTTTTTGTAAAATTTGTCAAATCCTATTGTAAAGATCAGATTACATGAAGCTGAGATTACATTTTAGGAACCATTCATACAGGTGTCCAGATAATCCCAAATGGTTCATGAACCCTTTTCAGAGAGATGTATCTCCTCCATTAGCACTTTCTTCAGAATTCAAACCATGAGAAGTTTGAATTCTTCCTCCATAACTAAGGGTGAAATGTGCAAAGGTAAACTGAGATTGTGGGTTAACAGCAGCAGAGACAGAACCAGAACCTCAACTGCTCCCAGGTTTCAAATGCATGGATACTGGCATCCAGTCACTTTCCCACTGACAGAACTGCATGGTGGAAGAAGAACCTGCTCCACGCTTTAAAGCCTCCATCTATCTAATCTTGATTAGCACATTTCATTCATGAACCACTGGATGCACCACCACATGATAACAGTCTTATGACTGCAGGGCTATAGGAACATGCACAGAGCCTGAAGATAAAAGTTAAAGCCAGGACAAGTTTTAATGCATGTGGTATTTCATATGCCCTCATTCGCATCAAAGTCCAAATCATGCAGTAACGACTCCTACACATTCTGGTGAGATCAGGTTGGAGGTTATGCACTCTCGAGTGTTAGGCGAATCCTTCCATGAACACTTCTTGTCATTACGAACAATAAATTGTTCATTGGGTGTTGACTTGAACTATCACATAATTCTTTGCATCACACTTGTAAAGCTGAACCAGCGAATAGGGCATGGAGACACTCTGCTGTTGCTAGGCGACGAAAGTATTTTCTGTATGGCTAGTGATACTGGGTCAGGCAATTTAGTGCAATATCCTAGTCACTGCACCCCCCCCCCCCAAACCTAATTACTCTTTATCCAACAGTTTTGTATTGTATTAGTGCCTGATATTCTATATAGGAAATACATACAGACATATAGTAGAGCTGTGAAATATAAGCATATGTTAACTATGTGTGCACTGTTCTGTTTTACTTCTCCAATGTTAAGCTTCTAGAAACTGCAGCCTTTATGTTTCAAGCTTGAATATTACTTGGAACCACCTTCTACTGGTGTACCACGAATCTACCATTGTCAGTTTGTGCAAACAGCAAAAATTCAAGGATGTGTTCTTGTTTCTTTCAAACTTTAGTTCTTGTAGTTTCTTACCATGACATGCAGCTGAGTTCAACTGAAGTTAAGGTTAGTGTTAGATGTATAGGGTTCATTTAAGATATTTAGTGTTAGAATTGCCTTGTTAGGGACATATTAGACGTGGCCTTGGCAGTATAAAGATTTTAAAAAATGTGATGGAAAAATCTTCAAAAGGTAGTGCTGCAGGCGGGTGTATGCGTGTGTGTGTGTGTGTGCGTTGGAGTGTATGTGTGTGTGTGAGTTGCAGTAATGGATGAGCGAACACGCACCCATGCGGCCACTGATCGTTCCTGACAGACCGTGGTTTCGCTCTGCCTGGAGAAAAGGTGAAGAGGAAACCTAAAGATCAGGGGCCATGTGAGTTCATGCTCCTCTCCGCTTGCAAAAAATGCCACCTGTCCTTAGCGTCTCTGTCACTGTCGGCCCACCTTCTTCTGGAACACCTGCCTTCTTCCCGAGACATCCAGGAACGTGTCACAGAGCCGATGGGGAGCCCATAGGGGAAAAAACCCCCAAAAAGTCAGACTCTTCAGTGTGTACTGCTTGAGGTGCTGCTATGACTACCACCTCTGTTTCTCTCCATTTCCTGGTTCCCTCTCTTTGCCTGTCATGATGAAAAAGCATCACGATGTCTGAAGTTTTCAGTAAACCCTCCATATACTTTGTCTGTCACGGTATTTCATTAGCCACAGTGTTTTCCTTTGGACCGGTGTGGGTCTTTCATCCTTCTACAGATTCAAGGGTGAGTTAAGTTAAACACAGCTGAGACAGTTGTCAGCTGAGCCCGTCTTTGGCCTTCTCCCTGATACAGATACAGATAAAGGAGAGGAGATTGTTATTGTACAGCTGCTCCTGTTGTGATTTTTAGTCACTAATTTTTGCAGTTTATTAAAGAGATGCCAAATGACTGCTAATGCTTTACTGTGCCAGACTGCCTTCCTGCTGATAACTATCGGAACTGGAAAGAAACAGAGAGAAAGAGAGAGAAAAGCAGGTTTCCACAAACCAAATATATAACATTTTTTAAATATATAACCTTACATAGTTAGAATGGAGGGAGGATTGCAATGCCTTATCAAGGCAGAAGGCAGATATAACTATTTTTAGAATATGTCAATCTAAAGTGATGCTCACAGTGCAGTAACTGAATTACTTGTAAACAGTCCAAAGTGGGGGGAGGGGGGTACCTCTGTCCACAGCTGTAATTCTTTACAGACCCACTTGCTATAAAGCAGCCTGAAAAAAACATTAACAATTTATTCCTCAAAAAATAGCTGCTCAGGGCAACCAGATGTGTTAAGCAAGAATGAGTCGACCATCAAAGTAAGCTCTGGAACAAAGGAGTCTTAAACCTCCAGTTTCTGTTCTCTGTCTCATTTTTATTACCTCTGTAAAGCAGTAAAATTCCACTTTCTCTGTAACATAATTAATTTGGGAGTTTTAGTGTCAGAAATATTAACTTCTCTAACAATCCAAGGTCTGTAGAGGATCTTGAGCTGGCAAAAAGCCAATGAAAGCTCACTGTGTGAGCTGCTAGGCAAGATAACTAGATTTTTAAACTGCCACGATTTATTACTAAACACTTGAAATGGCATTCACTATGTAAGCTATTGAACACCTGTGTTTTTGTCTTGTTTTCTAATTGAACTTCTTACTTCTTATGTTCTCATCTAACACTTGTAGGGATGGCAGGATGTGGGGGTTGCAGGAGGTTCCTGTGTGAATCCATGCTTGGCAATAGAAGAAGCCTAGAGAACATAAGCAAAATGGGGGAAGTGTGTCTCAAGAGGTTCCCATAGAAGGGAATAAACCTGAGCATTTGTATTTTGTTTATATCATTGGCTTATTTGGTGTCATTTTGCAGAATATTGTGCAGTGGGAATGGTGGTGTCTTCGGTACGGTCTCACAAATTAAGTTACACATTACATGTATACCATTCACTGGAGGCTTCGCCCCAAAGGTGGGGTGTCCTGTATGTAAATGTAGTTTGTTGTCTGTACCATCAACCTGATTCCCATTGGTTAGCCTGGTTTTGATAACTGTTGTTCCTTTGATGTGTTGGGGGAATAAAAGGAGAAGATTTGGGTGTAGGATCTCTCTCACTCTCTTTTCCATCTTGAGGTACCCTGCACCGATGTGTATAACTTTGGTATGTTACGGTAATTGTGTCTATTACATATTGTTGCTCAATTGTTAGAGCTTTTAATTGCTTAACTCCACTCTCTGTTGGTTTTAAGTGTCCTATATAGTTAAAGAGATTGCCGATACCAAATCCCTGCAAAGTATCCAATCTGCGGCACACATTTACTAGGTAGAACCGCAAATTAGACAAGCCAAACTGTAAATCTCTGACAAAGCAGGCTATTATTTATAACAAGGAAGTTTGTACAGTTGTTTACGTACATCCTAGTGCTGTGTATAACACATGAGTAATTATAATTTAGAGTCAGAAAAATGTTAAGTTTTACGCATTAAACGTTTGCCCGCTCCTTTTCCGTTGTTCGTTGTAGGTATGTGAGGTAGGGGTAAGTAAATATAATAACTAAAACCCCTACACACTAAATGATTTAAAGCAGTCAGCCATATCTGCTGAAGAGTGGAAAGTTGTGCTGGATTTTGTTTGTACCTTTTACTTATGACATTTGTAGAAACTCCATCTCTTATGTAATACTGAGTAAGATGTTATCAGCTTGAAGAGTTTTGCGCTGCCTCCCGCTGAGTTCAGTATCTGATGATGATGCCTTATCTTAACTCTCAGGGGGGAACAGCAACAGTGGAGCTTGGTCCTGTTGTGCATTTCAGTGTAAATCAAATAAATCCAGAGATGCTGCCACTTAAAGACAGTTTGCATCACCCTATGCATCATCTTCATCACAGGAGATGATGCACTGAAGGTTAAGAACTCTTCAGTATGTCCCGTACTGAGAAGAATACTACTTTGCCCTTTTCTTTTGCATGCTGAAGGAGGAAGTAGTCCAGGATTACATCATTCACTCACTACTTCCATTTGTAGTCAGAAAAAACATGAATTTGGGCACTGGATGGGTTCCTGATAGGAAGATCTAGAACTTGAATTGCTGTTTGCTTTCAAGTCTACCATCACAATACTTTTTTTTTTTTTTAAATAGTGGTCCAGGGATATGTCAGAGGTAGCTATTACACTGATGCAGTCTTCTGCTTCATGATTGCAGAGGTTGTGTTTTGGAAGGCCATTTGTCTCCAGAATATTATCAAGGACGTGGTTGGACGTTGTTTATTTATCTATGGAAACTTCTAAAAAAAAAAGTGTACAACAGGCTTGGTGAATTTAACTTTAAGTTCTCCAGTTACCAGAAATATACAAGCCAGTCACAAGTCCCTCCTTATTGGGACCACCTCACACTGGGTTTATGAACCACCTCAAAAAAGTTGAGAGAGAGCCTAGACCTGTTAGCCAAGATGCTCCATCTCAGGATGAATGGACTCCTGAAGGCGAGGCTGCACATCGAACACTGAAAGGTTGAAATCTTCACCTGCTCTTGCAAGACCAGAATGTCCTTGTGTTACACACTGATGATTACAGAGGAGGTATTGAATCAAGAGCAGGGTAGAAAGTTGCAAGAAACATCTTGCGCCAGCCAAGGGCTGTCAAAGAGCAAAAGCAAACTACCCTGCTTATATGCTGGAGTATTTCAAACGGTAGTTTGTGAGAAGCTTAGTGACAACTTGGATGTTACTGACTTTACCATCATAACTGACAAGAGGTTCTTTACTGTCATGACTGACAAGAAATCTCAGTGTATTTTATGCTGTGTGTGAACTCCATTCTGTTTCCACATTGAGTGAGCAAGAGTGCTTTGTTCTTGCCAGCTGCCTTTACTGTTGATGTTTCATCAGTCCCTGATGATTTGCACTAGGCAGGAGACAAAACCAGAAAATGTCACATGAGGCTTGGTACAGAGCACAGAAAGAGACTTGGTACCAAGCACAGAGAGAGTTGGTGCAGAGTAAAACCTTCTATCCTAGAAGTCATCAAAAATGACCAGAGCCTTAAGTCACAATTAGCAAACCCTCAATCCCTAAACTGTTCATGAGGGAGTAGGCTAAGCTTGAGCAAAGAGATGGAATCTTAGGAACAGATGTGATCAACTTGTCTTACCCAGAAAGTTCATAAGAACTACTATTTGACATTTACAATAATGTAGGCCATTTTGGATCCAAGCGTGCCCTACATTGCCAACAGTGCCGCCAACAATAGACCACAAGGTGAAAACTACAGCTAAAACACTCATTATACAACTCATTTTCATTATACACAATAGCTTTCAAAATTGTCTGCATAGCGCCGACAGGAGTGATTTTGAAACTCGAAGTATAAAAAAGGCGCTTTTTTTCATGGATTAGAGCAGAAGACATCGGCACCGTATCGGTTGTGTAGCAACCCTACTGTAAGGTTCAACAGAACATCCCCGAGTATGTGAGACTGGCAAGGCTTCTTATACCTATGTATGACTTTACAAGGAACATCATGACCCAGTTTTCCCTATATGAGCTAATGTTTAATAAACATCCTACACTGCCTATACACCTAATTCTTGGAAACGTGCTCTGGGGATGGAAGGGCACTGAAGTCACTCAGACATGTAAAACAGTTATGACTGCAGCTCCAGGAGAGTTACTACTTAGTTTCTGAGCCTTCTCAAAAAAAGGGGAGAAAGGAATTAATTAGCTTTGACTCTGTGGTTAGGACTTTATCCGGGAAATAGCGTTGCGCCTTGCCAGTCATCTTGCGCCTTGAGCCGTCGCCTGTGCCTGTTCTCAACCACCACCTTCCCCTCGTTTGTCTAACACTTTGAGTTGTTGCTGATGTCTGATCAGCCTTTATTCCTTTTTTTTTTTAAGTTGTTTGAGTTGAGTTATGAGTTATGGAGAATAAAGATTCTGAGAACGTTTGCTCACTTCTCGCTCCCTCTTTGCTGCTGGTATTTTACTCCTGTCTGTGGTGAATGTGCAACATTTAGCACCTGTTCAACTTCAATGAGACTGTAAAGCGTGTGCGATTCATAAAGAATCCCGTTTTACACCTAACAAAGAAGAAAACCAAAAAATCAAGGACATTGAAAGAAACCGAGAAGCCTTATAGAACCATATGTTGTGTTCATTGGTTTGGGAGGTGTGCTATTTACATTAAAGCATCCTCCTATGAACTTAGCCCATATTGGTCATCATTGGTGACATCAGGTCATAGAGAATATACATTGATTTGACAACTGTGTCACTTGCAAACTACAGAAGCAACAAGCATAAATTATTATTGAAGCTGCCTTATGTATTAACTATTATTTAAGGCTATGGCTGGAAATTGTTATTAGACTGATGCTATCTGACTGTTTGTGGTATTAAATTGATGCAATTTGATCACCTTATCATGAAAGCATACATTTCTTTGGCGAACGCTCGCTTTTGTTCCACCGAAGCTCATTTGAGGCTGAGCAGTAGAGTTGTTGTGTTGGATGAATGAAGAGGTGGGTGTGCTCTCGACCATTCAAATGAACGTTCACAGTGGGCACCAGAAGACTTGGCCTCCGAGCTCTGCTGTAGAGCTGCTTCCGATCAAGCTCCAGCTCTTTTGCTTTTTTCTGTGCAGCGTAGGCACTTTCGGATTAATAATACCATTAAATGGCTTTACCTTGGCTTGTCTTTATCAAACTGTTTACTGATGTTGATTCAGATAAATGGGGTCATTGTCTGATGAGAGTCATACATCTTGTCCTGTTTACAGTCATCGCATTGATGATGTCAAAGCGAGGAACTCTGGGTAATTGCCACCACTCGTTTTTTTTTTCTTCTATGGTTCTTTCCCCACTCCAACTACACGAGAAAGTCAGTGAATAAGAAAACAGCCAATCAGAAAACAAATGAAAAAATACAGGGGCTTGGGCTGCATAAGAACAGATATGCTCTCATCAGAACAGCAGGGAAGAGAACAGGGAAGCGTAAGATAAAATAGACCCGGGGGGAGGCACGTTTAAGGTTTTTTTGCCACTGTTTTTTTCATAGTTCTATATTACATGACTGATTAAGATTCATATACCCAGGAGGTATAAAATGAAGGCTTTCAAGAGCTTTAAATTGGAACATATCAGTTAGATCAGTAGATTATATCAACGATATTAATAAGGACCTGTGAGTCCAAAGAAAAGTATTAAACTATTCTGACATGACCTTCAAAGAACCACAGAAACATTACAAGTTGTGGTTCCCTATTATTTCCCTCATTTCACCTCTAATAATCTCAAACTGCTTCTTTTGTCTGTTAATGTCTACCGGCCTCCATAACTAAATTTCAATTTTAAATAATTACTATTCTGAATTACGTTATTATGCATTAACCATTTATTTTTCTTAATTAATTAAAATCCTTCATGGTCCTTCACTATGATATTGCTCTGCATGACTTTTTCTGACATTACTTTATAAAATTGATTTTGGGGGTATTTCATTTTCATATGCAATGAAAAATGACTTGAACAATTGTGACTTTTTCTGGTTACCCTCTTATTACACTGGTTAACAGTGTTTGTCCTGTACATAAAACAACTGTTTCTAATGCACTTTTACACACTGAATCAATCAGAATGAGCTACACTGGTCAACAGTGATTTCGCTTCAGGCAAAGAAATATCGGCCTATTATTTCCTCCTCTGTGTTTTCAGACTATTCCTGAACAGTAAGAAGGTATGTTCCTGAGGCAAAACATTGTAGCCCATATATTTTAAAATAACGTTTGTACAGATCTAAGGGTAATAGCTGCCTTTTTTGTGAAGAATTTTAAAATCTAACTGCTGTGCAACATCTAAAAACCATACCAGATAGAAACAATATATTCTAGTTCAGTGTAAAAAGCACTATAAGGTCCACCTACAAAATGTAACAAAATGTTTACATTTCGTTGACTGGTGTTATTATTATATTACTGTATTTGAATATGATTTTAATCTATGCTGGTGTTAAACTGTCCAAGCTTGTCCATGTAATGCTTAGGAAGATCTGAGGGAGAAAACAGGCTGTACAACATTAAGGATGGAGTAGGTGATTCAGGATGGAGTAGGTGATTCAGGCCAGAAATCAATAAATTGAACAATGGGAACATCAGAGATCCAGCAGTGCTTACAGGACCCCAATTCAGTCCTGACTAGCCAGACAAATTGGGGAAGTACTGGTGAGTGAAACTGGATGTGTAACAGCACCAATGTCCCCAAACCACACACTCAGGGCCCCTGAGCTAAATGTGAGCATTTTTTTTTCTTCTTTGGCTGGAATATGTTGGATTGCCAGTCTGTTAGCTGAGACCATGCTTGTTGGAAGTGCATATCTTTGAACTTCATTTGTACTTTACAGATGGGATACGTACTGAATTCAATTCATAATGGTTCGGCATTGGGACACAAAGCATAGACAATGGAGCAGTTTTGTTTTAGTTCATTTACATTCATGTCTGCAAACTGCTGCGAGGTGGAAAAATTATTTTCCCCATCTGTCAAAATCAATCTTTGAGCTGAGATATGATATAGGTGTATGGTGTATGGTGCATAAAAAAAACCCAATTCATTTGCACTTTTACTATTACCAATTGTTTTTTTGTGAATTGTCAGTAGCCATTTGTGCACAGTGTATGAATTGCTATCAACTCAATATTTCATGCCATATTTTTTATAGAGACAGGCATAGATTTCTTATCTCCCCATGGACAAAAACAACAATATATATGAAAATAGTTTTCCCCTTTTTACATCTCCTGCCTTGAATTTTGTCATAAAACTAAACAATGTAATTATTGGCAGTGCAATAACAATCTCTAAATCATTAGGCACATTTCTGCAGCTTTTCTTTCACATAAACAGCCAACAACTGCCTAGAGATGAATTTGAGCGAACTCCAGTTCGCCTCGCCTCCTCGGTGGAACGTGAGAATTCCCATCTCTGCAGAGCTAATCACGACCAAGTCCCTGTCATTGATTTAACAGTCTCCCACTGATCACTGATATTTTTAAGAGCTCGAGGGCAAAGGAGACGTGGGACTGTGTGATGACCTTGAGCAAACAAACTGAAAATGTCAGTTTCCAGTCAGTGAGAGGAGCACACTGATCTTCTGCTTTACAGTCAGTGAGAGGAGCACACTGATCTTCTGCTTTACAGTCAGTGAGAGGAGCACACTGATCTTCTGCTTTACAGTC
>JAOXYF010000023.1:6397806-6410989 GCA_028565775.1 Sternarchorhynchus goeldii
CAACAGAACACACCTCCACACAGACACACCCACACAGACACGAGACGGGGGAGGCGGCCAGGGCGGCCACCGTGACAATGACAAAGCAATCGCACCTCCAGGATACTGAATATTTATGTCCCCATTTGTACTCGTGAGGTTGTGTTCTCCTTTTGTTGTCACCAGTAAAAATATGTACATATAAAACACAAATGCACCGCCCCACAAATGCACGCATGTATGCAAACGTGACCAACTGGGGCTCTTAAGGTGTGTTTCTATGTTCTCCTCATAATCCTACCTTAGTTACGACTGGAAAGTGGCAAAGATCTCAGTGTGCTTTGGCTAGGTTTGTGGGTAAGACAGCACCTGAAAATATAAAGCAGGCATCTTAAATGATATGAAATGATCTAACTAAACAAAATAAATACTATACAGATGTGCTTAAATAACCAAGGCATATGTTTACTGTTGCATCTGATGATATATACACTTCTTTAAATTATCTGTCTATTAATGATTAAGAAAATATAAATTGCTTTTATGAATCAAATTTGCACATGTTGTCTCAAAGATTATAGTGCAATACTTTTCTTTCTTTCTATTTAAAAGTGTGTAACACCAAGGAATCTTCTAGAAGTTTTCTAAGTGATAAATGGACATTCTATCCATGCATACCAGTCCACACATGAAACACCAGTACATGAAAAATTAAAATAATTCAGCTTCACCCATCGCTTGGACCAACCTCCCCCAAAAAGTGAAAAGTGCAACGCAGATCTAGATTACCTTTTTTTTTGCAATGGTCACTCACATAATAGCAAACTAATTTATATACCAATAAAGAAATAATCACAAGTGGTTGATTCTGACAACGTGCAGGGAATGTAAAAAGAAACTCTTCTACAATATGTGGGCTATGTGTATGTTTCTATCTGTCAGCTTCTCGGTTGCTAAGAATTTATTCTGGCAGCAGTATGAATCTAAAATCGTGCCTGTCTGAAGACCATATTTCTATTTTGCTGTTTCAACATCTTTAGTTATTAAAGATATAGCATTACAACTTCATTATGATAAAAAAAAAAGTTGTTTAATGTACGATTCATTTTGACCAGAGGGCGAGTATTTCTGAAAACTGGCCATCATGCACGTGCTAATGACTGAGACTGCAGCCTAGACCTCCTGCACGGCAGGTTATATTTATTATACACTCAGCACATCGTCCTGCCTGTCTTGTCATGCTCCACAAGAACTTTTGGATTCGAGCCAGCAATTAATGCCATGTAACATGAATTAAGCCAGCAATCTGAAAATAATACATCAATTGAAGAGAACATCACTTGACTTGGATACTAATGAATTCTGAAGAAGTTCTGTCACTAAGGTGGTCTTCGTATTATTTCTTCTAAAATTCTTCTTGACTTGTAAAATCAAGTTATTTGACAATTCCAGATTTTTTATTTGCAGATGGTATGTATTAAGTTCAAACAAATTATAAATGTTATTACAATCCACTATCATGAGTAAACCAAATGTAAAATATTTGACTAAATAATTCAGTTTTTGGCAATTTAATAAATGTTGGACAACCTTTTTCATTTTTGTATCTGTTTGAATTTATTGTCCCACTTGGGTGAGTCAGAATTCCTCTGTACATGCCTAGGTTCTCACAACACAAACCATTTTTCAAAAGCAAGGATAACCATTACAAACATTTTTAAGAACCCACTTTGGTGTTTTGTGCCTATTTTGCATTCAACTGTGATATGACTGCCATGTTGAATGTTGACAAACACATTATCTATCTAATGATATATATCGATCTGTCTGGATGAATATGGCTGAAATTTACCCTGAATTTCCATGGTACACTAAAAAAACCTTGTTTTCTAGCATGTCTACCCTGCGATGTTTGTGCAGCAAGACGTCAACCACTACTGTTAGCTAGCTAGCAAATTTACACTCTAAAAATAACAATAAATTATAAGAACACTGGGTTAACGATCAAAACATTGGCAATTTTATTTATTTGTTTATTTACTTTTGGCTGCTGCTAGCAATAACTTACACCGATGCAACGATGATACAGGCAATGCATAGTAGGCTGTCCATTCCCTCGTCAGGAATGTATCAATACTGGACAGAGCCTCTGATAAACCATCAGGTGGGCAAATCCATGCTGACATTCTGATTGCACTACCAATGTTCACATGCATTTGAGTTTGAGAGCCTGTAGTGATTCACAGCTCAGCAGGTGAGTAGGGGGGCGGCCGATCTAGAATGACTTCCTTGGGCTCAAATGACATTCCAGGCATTAAACAGTTGACTGCATTTTACCAACAGATGTGTTTAGACTCATTTTCACTTCAGAGTGCTTGGGGTTCAGTAGCATGACATGAGACATGCATCAGTCTCTAGACCATTCCAGAGGTACACTTTCCATTTATAGTTTGAAGCTTGGTTTGTTTTAAAATGCACTTATTGGTCAAAATTGAATTGGTTAAAAGCTAACACTTTATGTCTGTCCAAAGACACACCTTCCGTTATTAAAATTTTTCATGGTAACACTCTTGATTAGAACCGTAAATATTACAGATCTATAATGAGTGTAAACTGAGCAAAAATGGCTTCTTTTAAAGATTCCCTGGTAAGCATGATGGGCTAATGGAGAAGTACACATTTGAATCCTCACTTGGCCATGACCCAGCCACATTCTGCTGTGTGTGAAAGTGCTAGATCTCCAGGATATAGTCCTTTGTTACCTTGGTGATTTGGCTAGCAGCACATTTGAGAATGGTTGCTGCGGAAACACCTGGAAAGCTTACCATCCGTGTTGCTGACAATTTTAGGGCATTTTAACGCTGGTGTGTGGTAAAATGGCTCTGAACAGGTGTTCTTAAATAGCTAGAGAACAAAAACAACACCCTGCCAGTACAGAGTTGATTTTACAAGCCTTTACTGCATCCACACAAAATGTGAATGTGGTGTAGTAATTTTAATAATTAGACTAATATGAAATGTTCCTATGTATGTTGACCCGTGCTGCCCTTCGCATGTTGTTTTAACAGGAGTTTGTTTTCATGGGTACTGCCTCTGAGGGTGAAAGGTAACAGGGGTTATAAAAAAACAGTTTATGTACATTTATATCTCAACTCTGAATATATACTATATATTTGTATATATACTATATACTTGTATACTGTTCTGTAAAACAGTGATGGCAAACAAACAAAAAAACAGATTTTTCAGATTTGACTAGCATTTGGTTAATGAAACTCCTGCGATCTCATCCCAGATATGGAAAACAACTAAATGTGTAAAAAGATGGTGTTGTGTATTGGAAAACTCATCTCACTTCCATTAAAGTAATGGCCTTTACACAGTTTCGAGTAAGAGCTCTTTGGCTCATCTGCAGTTGGTACATGCAACAGCAAGTTTTTTCATAGCACAAAGAGCAGGGATCTTATCATTTCGATTTTAGCCTCTCTCCACCTGTTCATTAGATGGTTCAGTTCACGGTTTGTTTATTTATTTTTAAGGTCCTAAATGGACCTGCTCCTTCAAATATAACAGAGTTACCCCAACCTTTCTCCTATTCTTCCATTCATCTGCTCATAAATGTTCCACAGTCTTGACTGATGCTAAAGAAGATGGAGCTTTGCAGTTGCAGACCTGAGGCTATGGAAAAGCTTCAGGATAGACATCAAATCTGACCCCTCCATCACCACTTCTGAAACAAAAACCTGTTTTTACTGAATGGATTTCTGAATTATACACTTTTTGTTCTTTGTGTAATGAAGTATATGTTAGGCGTTTACTGTTATGTGAATCAGTATATGCAACACTTTGGTTTTAAATATAATTTACAACTAAATACTTCAAAGAAATGGGAGCAAAACCATTTCGTTAGTATCATCTATTTGCCCTGATATTATATCACGTGGTGACTTTAACATACATGTTGACATGGATTCCTCACATTCTACAGAGCAGCTATTGATTCTTGAATGTTTGGTTTAGCCCAGCACACTCACTTTGCAATACAACCATGTACATACATGTACAACCAGGCTAGATACCGCTTCTCTTTCCAAATACAAACCTATTTCAAATCCATTTATTCAGCCATGGTGATGAAAAGAGGTATGGTCACACAGCTACAGAATTATCTCACCAGTAAGAACCTGAAAGAACCATTCCGGCCTGGATTCCACACAATACACAGCACTGAGTCTCCACTGTTGAAAGTAGGCCATGATCTCCAACTCTTCACTGATGCGAGCTGTCTGATTATTCTCACCCTCCTTGATCTCACTGCATCTTTCAACACTGTGAACCACAACATTCTTATTTTCAGACTAGTGTACCTAGTTATTTCTAGCCTAGTTTTAGAATGGTTCCTATCCTCTCACACATAGGCAATATTTTTCTTCGATAGGCACTCATAAGTCATCTATTTCCTCACTCAGGTGAGTCCCCATGATCGCATCCTATGACCTATTCTTTTAACTGTATATGTCTCACCCTTAGATCATATTATTAGAAGTCATGGTCTTAGATTTCACTGCAATGCAGATGGTATTCATATTTACATTAGTTCAACATCCACTACAGTTTAAAAGTGGCTAGATAACTTTTTGAAAATCAGTACTGATAAAACTGAGGGCTCTTAACAGCCTCTAAAACATTGGTTTTCAACTTCTCTACTCCCGCTGTACGTTACCTCTTTTAACCCATCACTCACATTTGAACCTCTGTCTTATCCTCAGTAACACTGATGCCAAAATGCTGATAAGTGCTTTTGTTTTCTCCTACATTGAATTATTATAATACCCTGATTATTTGGCCCCTCTGTCGAATCATTAAACCGGCTCCAGTTTATAACAACTGCAACCACTTTCACAAAAATGTTTTGCACACAACACCCCCATTCTTCATCAGCTTCTCTTGATACAAATATCTTCATGTATTCATTTAAAGATTCTTTCATTGAACTACAACGCCTTTCAGTCTCGCTTCTTCTTAAGTTAATCGAGTCCCTGTACCCGTATTGTCTCTCCCACTCCCTCAGATATTCTGGCACTGGACTTCTTGTTGTATGATGTAGGAGACTTTCATCAGTGGACTGCAGATCTTTCAGTGCCACTGCTCCAAAGCGTTAGAACTCTCTTCCCCAAGCACTTTGTGACAGATCTACCCTTTCTTCCTTCCAGTGTTTTCACTGTACATTTCTCTGCACTTCTTAAGTGGTGTCTTTTTGCAGTCATGGATTACATGTACCGTAGGAGGTGATGAAAGGGGGGATCAGAATGCTCCATTTGGAACAAGCAAGGATTCACGGCACTGCCTTAACATGATTCCAATCATATTTCAGTGATTGGCAGCACATCATATCTAATTCAAACCTCAAAAGCTTGTATTTCAAGGTTCAGTTTTTGCCCCCATTATTTATCATCTTTGTTCTTCTCTCAGCTTTCATGATACTAAAGTTTAATTTACTCATGACTTTATTGCAATTCACTCTATTCTGGCAATTCACCCCAACTAATTCCTAAACAAACTACAATATATACAAAGCTCTACTGCTTGAGCACTTGCACATATTAGGAAATCTGCACATCTCTCTCCTGCTCTTCAATAACTTCACTGGCTACCAGTTACAACACGTATCAAATTCAAATATTAATAATCACATACAAAGCACTTCATGGAATTGTCCCTCGTTACCTTGGAGATCTTCTAGTCTCCCAAGCACCAGTTCATTCACATGGATGTCTTAATGCAGACATTCTTCTCATCCCTCGTAAAATACTGTCTTCAGTTGAAGTTTCAGTGTCACTGCACCCAAACTCTGGAATGCATGATCATAACAACTCAGTGCTTGTACGGATCTTTACTCTTTCAAATCAAAACTCACTTTTTCACTCAGTGTTTTTCTGATTAGAGTGTCTATATGAACTGGTTTTATTGTACAGCGTCCTTGAGTCCTTGAAAGACACTCTATAAATAAAACACATTATTACTATTAAAGTGGATGATGGAATGAAAACTAACGCAAAGCAATAAGCATTGCTCTACTCCAGAATGCCAGTAATATTTTTGTTGTGAGGTCAGTTTGGACAGAAACGCCAGGACACACATGCTGAAATAACATATGTTCTGTATTGTGAAACAAGCCCATCCTCAAAAAATATCTGACTTTCCTGATGTATTTGCTTTGCTGATAATCCCAGACATTGCTGATAAGGAGTATTAAGGAATATTAAGCTTCTATTATCTGCTGGACCCAGATGAGCTAACCTGGGTGGGTTCCATATCAATATTAACAAAGAGGAGGAGATGAAAGGCTGATCTTTCATCTCATCCATCTCTCCTATCTCCAGTCCAAGGAAGGAGAATGCTCTCTAACGTGGAAGAACAGACACTTATCAGAGCGTTACACCTGCCTCATGAAACTGAGAAGAAGATGGCCTGACAAAGCATCTTTAATTAACTCGCTCTTCCAGGCCCCACATGATTCGCTGCTTGCTCAGGGAGCCTTGTTCTTCCAATTTACTTCCTTCGACTGGGAGGTGTAACTGTGCTTAAAGTCCCCCTGTGCATGGAAGCGAACTCAGACCTGGCTGCTCGTCTCCCGGTGCGCTCCTCCGTTAACTGCAGAGGCCGTCGGCTTTAATTGCTCGGCTGACTGACAGTGGCTCTTCTGAGAGCTGACCCCAGTGCTCTTTTCACAGCCGGCACCTGCTGGTACCTGCAGGCAGGCTCTGGCAGGCCCGCTCCTCGGTCTCTGAGCGTGGTCAGGAATAGATGCTGAATGCCAAGCAATTACCATTAGAGAACGGCACTCTGGGCCACGCGTGACACGCCCTGTGTGTGCCTACGCTTAATCACTCACATTTCCCACTTCTAACCCACCTCCGCTCTGGGCTCCTACTCCCCTCACCTTGTGAAATGTGTTTTCTTTTGTCTGTCTGGCACATGTTGGACTGTTTTCCTCTTCCTCTTCTTTAACAGAATGAGAAAACCAGAAAAGATAGAAGACCTCTGGCATTTAGATGTAGGGATGTGCACACATTCTCATCTCTTCTGTACACACAAACTGTGTTTTTTTTGTATTGCTGCAGCACTGTTCACTGTTGCTGCTCTCCTGTGCTACAGTGTAGCCAGAGCTGGAAGGACCTGTTACCCATTAAATATACATTTCTCACACATTTACATTCACTTTAGAGAGAGAGAGAGAGAGCAGTCTGATTGCTCTCCATTGTTTAACTGAATTGTTCATTGCGTATTTCACTGAAGAAATCATGGTAATCAAGCTCACCTGTACTTAACTGAAAAAAATTCCAGTTTCTTTCTGGAGTCTCTTGTTTTAAGTGTGTTGTAAATTGCACCTTTCTTCTGTTCTATATTTTTATCTGTAAATTCTTGAAATTAAATCCTTCTCTAAAGCTAAAGCTGATTTCTGCATTTTCTCTACAACTGTGAAATGAGTTTTTTCTATTTTTCTTGTGTGTGTGTGTGTTTATTTGTGTGCGTGTTGACATTTTTTTAATATGTAGTCCATGACTTCACAACTCTACGACTTCACTCCTATCATGTTACTGCCCCCAAGTTAATAAGTAAATTCAACCCATGGCACTGGACTGATTTAAACGGTCCAAACATCAGAAAAAAACAGACCATTTCAGACCTACATGACCACCAGGTAAAATAATAAGCTGAAAATGTTAGTTCTTCACTAGAGAGGGTGCTAATGATTGGGTTCATGCTGTGACCTCATTTCACAGGCATTTCCATGGAAACAAATGAGGTTTTAATACCAAAGCCTCACCTGGCCTGTTTGACAGTTACAGTCTTTTTGTTTGCAGACCATGGAAGCAATGGCTGGTAATGAGCCCATCGCTGTTAAGTGTGGATCAACAGGAAATCTACTGGAAGTGACATATGAAGCACATGCAAGAGTTCAAACCCTTCAGCAAGGTGGAGATGGTGAAGAAGTTCAAGGATGGGACGGGACACCTTCAGTGAGAACGGAGAGATGAGAGTGGCTCATGTGACCACTCATCTCACTTTGGTTGTCATGAGCACTGTGTGTGATACCTTTACTGCACATGCCCAGAGATGCTCGCTTACAAACACACACACACACACACACACATTCGAAATTTCCACTTATGCAAATGCACACATAGCCACCCAGCTCCGTCACATTTCCTAAATTCGTCCCACTACTGATCTTGCTACTATATGTTACTGCTACCGGTCATCAGCAGTACCAATAAAAGTAGGAGCTCCAAAGCTCTGAGAACCAGCAATTAACACTTCATTCAATTAACACTTCATTCAATTAACACTTCATTCAATCACCTGGCCCCTAAACACTAACTGCAAAAGTTCACAAGTGCCTCAACCAAACATAACAAAATAACACTACTTAGAAGAGCTGATGTCTAAAGCACTTCCCCTGTTGTATCAGATTCAGTACTATTGTGTAAGTCTGCTGCCTTTACAGGAGTTCAATTAAGTCTCAGCTTTAGGCCCCAGCAGTACTGAGTACTGAGTGTAGAGATGTCCCTTCAGTGCCTGAGCTGTGTGACAGCAAGCAGATGCTCGTAGGAACTGCAGGCAGCTCCCCAGGCTTGGGCTTATGTAATCATGGCGGATAAACCAGTTCGGTGGTTTTACTGCACAGAGGGAACGGACTGGAAGGCCTGGGCATAATAATGGAGTGGAGGAGCAGGTTAGGAATGGGAGACCGTCCTCTCCTGGCTTTGACAGCCATGGATATCCCGTTCAAACGCTTTTAAAATCACCTAGAGGAGTGAAGGAGAGAGACATTGACAGATAGAGAGGGAGAGTGAGAGTGAGAGAGCGAGAGAAGGAAGGAATTCTTTAGAGGAATTCAGGTTTAATCTGTGATAGTATATCAAATTTGAATATATCGCTTGTTGGATTTTTAGAGAAAAAGGTCCAACTGCCAAACCCTGAAGTGTATACCTGGATGCACAGCGAATAAACTGCCTCTGGCCTTAGGAGGTGGATTACAGAGTGTCTAGCATTGCAGGATCCATAAAATTTAGGCATGCAACTAGAGGCAGCTAAAATGTCTACTGAGCACAGATTTTTGTAGCATTTCTAGTATCATTTTTTCCAAAGGAATTTCAGATGTTACATTTGATATGCATTTTGCTGAAACATCATTAATAATTTACATGTATAAATAAAAATTTCTGCCTTATTTCCATTACAGATTTTCTCACATGGGAATGATTTGTTTGGTGATGATAAAGTTTTCTTTGTTACTGGTTTCCTATATTGTTTTTGTCACAAGTGAAGAGAAGGGCGGCGGATGCCTAGCTTCGGAAAACAGTTTCACTTTTATTTTCATACATCGACAGCGATTCCGACGTCGACAAAGACCGACAAACACAGAGTGACATCATGCAAAACATTACGGTAACAGGACTACCTGTAAAGACCACGCCCATGTCACACACACCGACGCACACACAGTCGCACACACCTTCACACAGACACGGCCACATGGACTCAGGACGAGAGAGGAGGCCAGGGCAGCTACCGTGACAGTTTTCTTTTAAATATCTTTTTAACAATCTTTTAAATGTATTGTTAAAACGCATGGAAAACGTGCTTTATGACTAGGTACTTCAATCTCAGCGATAAACATGGCGATTTATGATTTCTTGGACAGATATCATCTTCGTTGATTAAAGGTTTCACACTGTTTTAGCCTGGGGTGACCTGAAGTGATTGGAGACCTGAGGTCTCATATATTGGCTGTAGTAATGAGTGATGTGATCATGTGCTGTTAGTGGCCTGTTCTAGAAGGGCAATCTGACACTGGGTCAACCACTTTAATTACAGGAGATACACGGTGACCTGTAGGTTAGGAGATGTCCAGACAGGTGTGAGTTTACGTGTGTGTGTGGGAGACAAAAAGAAGAGGAAAACTAAATGATCAAAGAACTATGGACTGCATGTGAAAGATTAACATTTACCATCTTCTTTTGTTAAAAGATAAAATATATACACAGATGTGATTTTATCACAACAGTCTGGTACATGACTAGAAAAAATAAAAACTGAAACAGTCAGTCCATGGAAGTTGGACTTTTTAGACACAGTACTGTGACCACAATAATTGAACTATGCCATCAGACTGCCCTTTTATGAGTAATGTACCTTTTGTTAACCTCTGCACAATCAGAAGTCGATGATCAGAAACATCTGACAAACACCTAAAGCCAATCCTCCAAATAGAGAACAGACACATCAAAAGACTGACACACCAAAGAGGTCTCAGGTCTGTGAGGACTTTCTGGTCTCCCTTTTGATTATGCTCTTATAGACGGGCCAGTCGGAGCTACGCGCTGTTCACTGGCGCAGGTCTACATTCATGTGCAGTTTTATGACTGTTCGTGTTTTAGATCGAACTACATTTTTGTAGTTACATGGGATTTATCTTCATATTTCTGGTGAGATGATGTTAACACTATATTACATACTGGTGATGCCAGTAGATGAAATGTCATTATCCATCAGGGTTATGATGAGTCAAGAAAACATTCCCCACTTCATCTCCCGAAGTTTGAACTGTTGATGCATGACAGGAAGCGCTCATCAATTTATGCTCTTTGCACCAAATTCTGGCCCTCCCACCAGCACGATGCCACAGACGTCTGGATTCATCTAACCGATCTTTTTTCTTCTGCTTTTGTTCTGATTTTTTGTGCCCCACTGCTGTACTAACGAAGGACGAGTTACTTGGACATTAGCGGGACCACTAGTATTGCAGTTTGCTTGACTTTGCACCGCCTGTTCATCAGAACATTTCCTGGCATCCTGCTCTGAACCCATGTGCTGTTGTAACTCTTGTCTAGGAAGTCTGTGAACACATGTGCATGAGTGTAGTGCTTGTTTAACAAATACAAGTATTCAGACTCAGGACTGTAGCCGTGATGCATCACAGCAGGGTTAACGTATCTTGCTAATCTTTTTAATTTGTTTATTTGTTTCAGTATTTGTATTAGTTTACTGACCCGTGATATTTGAGGACCATACTGCCTGGCATGTGCTCACTGGTGAAGGTCACTTAGTCAGGATCTTCAAAACAG
This sequence comes from Sternarchorhynchus goeldii, assembly GCA_028565775.1. Lineage (NCBI taxonomy): Eukaryota > Metazoa > Chordata > Actinopteri > Gymnotiformes > Apteronotidae > Sternarchorhynchus > Sternarchorhynchus goeldii. Next base: position 6,408,921 of record JAOXYF010000023.1, read on the forward strand.
AGGCTAGAAAGAGTCTGACATTTGAGAGATACGTGCCTTGCAGGATCTGAGAAGTAACCTGCTCTTTAAAAAATTATCACTTTATCCTTCTTTACTAGTCACTTCTTCCTCTCAGCTGATATTTTCTTCTGGGCTAATTGACGTTTCCACCTCCTTAGATGTCAAAGAAACATCTCCATCCATTTCCTGACTAATAACATCGGAGTTTGCAGAGGCTCTTTCTCTCTTGACTGAAGCTCTGTAAATTAATGAGGCTCGTGGTTATATGAAGGCAGTTCTAACACACTAATTAATTTATGAATTAGCGTCGTCAACAATGTTGATGTAATAAGGGGCAGAATCTTTTTGCCATGTAAGCTACTGCAGGCGCTTTACAGTTTGCACATACAGAAGTACGGCTTTGAAATGTAAAAATGAGAGACTTTAAAGTTAATCACCTGGTGTTAATGTGATGAAGGGTCAAATAGCAAATAAGGGTTTATCAACTAGGGTGCACAGCAAACCTGCACACAACTCAACAGGAATATGTCAGTGTTTTTTCGTAGTATTTTGTCCATAGTATTTTACACCTTTTATGTGGATGGTGGACAGTGACATGTAAAGTCTGTCGACAGTCAGTGGCCTGCCTAAAATCAATCACACTATGACAGCCTCACTAGCGGACACCTCTCAACACAGCTCAAGCCACACCCCCCACTATCACAGATCCAGCTCTCCCAATATCGTATGTATCTGTGTGATTTCCCAACGTATAAATATTGCTTTGTCATGTCATGTTGTTTTGTGAAGTCTTAATGTTAACCCACTATGGTTTGGAACCTTTTACCCTGGGTCTGTTATTACAGGTAAGCTGATTTTTTTTTGTTTGTTCTCTGGGAATTTTCCCAGTTGTTTTGGTTTCACTGTTACAGTGACAAAGAGTGTTACACTGTTACAGCTCTTTGTCTGCCCTAGTTATTTCTCTAGGTGTCGTGTTTTTATGCCTCTACCCATGTATCACATTAAAGCTCTACAGCCTACGCTCAAGTCCTACCTCTGTTCCTGGTGTGACAGAGGCACTCAAATCAGGAGACGAGTGGTTCAGGTAAACGGCATAATAACCAGATGGTAAATATTTGGTGAGATTTGCTGCCACCAGTCACAGTGATTTCTGTTTCTGTCGTTACATCACAGTGTCTAGCCAATAATTTGGTCTCAAAGGTAATGTTAGCTTAGACAACAATTTCAAAGCCTTCATTACTTTGGGGTGGTTGTGAGTCAGGTAGAAAAGGGAGATTTTTTTTGTGAGTGCTGCTTATGTTGAATAGTAATGTGCAAATGACAAAAATACTTCCAGGAAAAAAAACGAAGTGCTTTCACCTGAACAGGGTATTTTAAAGGTGCATCAGTGAAGTCTAGAGCAGCAGGCTCACAGGCCTATGACAGTTTTCTACCATGGGCAGGGCACCTTTGAATGGAGCTCTTGAAAGTTCTCCCAGGGGTTGGAATAGCCAAGAAAAAACACACAGCACCAAGTGTAGATCATCTATACCATTACATTTATGGCATTTGGCTGATACTTTTATCCAAAGCCACTTACAGTTGTGACTGTAAGTCATTTTGAGCAATTGAGGGTTAAGGGCCTTGCTAAGGGCCCCAACAGTTGAGTGCCTTAACCAATGAACTGCTACTGCACCGTCTCCCAACCTTGAACAGACGTAAGTGGTTGTCTTTTCTCAAACACTAATGTGCTGCTTATAGTATAGATGGAGCCTGGCTTAAAACAGTATTAAAATGGTTATTTACAGATCATCAGCAGGACTAAGCCCTCACTACCCTCATTACTCATTACTGAGTTACTCATTACCTCACTACTCATTACCTCATTACTGAGTTACTCATTACCTCACTACTCATTATCTCATTACTGAGTTACTCATTACCTCACTACTCATTACCTCGTTACTCATTACCTCATTACTGCACTGCATCTATTACGGTACCTCTCCTGCTTTTTTGGATCCTTGTATATTGTTTATGTCTTATACTGTATATTGTATATTTCTTTTGTTACTATAATGATGCTGCTG
>JAOXYF010000023.1:6413607-6424979 GCA_028565775.1 Sternarchorhynchus goeldii
ATCTATCTATCTATCTATCTATCTATCTATCTATCTATCTATCTATCCGATCAAAATGGATACATGCTCACAGACACACACAAAAACTATAAATAAATAATAGAAAATATCCACCAAATTGAAGACTTTTGTGCAGACTAGTTTGTGCAAAAGTTCATAAAGGATTAAGGTAAAACGTAGCACCAAATGGCAAAGATTCATAACGGGATTGTGGCAGACTACACCACCAAATGACAAGCTATTCATAATATACTTTTGAAAAATAAACAAATAATCAAGCTTAAATAATCAGTCATTGTGATTGTCTTACTTTCAGTTGTACCAACTTGCATAAAAACAAAAATCAAAACACAGTGAAAAGTTACTTAAAATATTTTCTAAATGTGGAACCAGAATTGGAATTTATGTAGATTCCATAAAATATTAAGAAAAAAATGTTAGACTGTTTATGGCCTAAATATACTGGATGAACTTGAAGCTTTACTGGTTTATAAACATAACCTGTGGTTGAATCTTCTTATTTATTTCACATCAAACCACTCTCTTTGTATAGACCTAAGTCTATATAACTGTTTGACACTTTCTTAAAACATTGCACGAACCTTACATAAATATTAAACTCTTTATTCACTCATTTTAACACCACAGTTGTCCAGGTAGAGCTTAAGGTGTTGAAATCACAGTAGGCTGCCATACATAAACAATGTAAGCCATATATTAAAACTCATTTTTATATTCCAGGACCGTATGCCACGTTTATCTCTTGTTTTATTATATTCTGTGATATAACCCTGCAACAGTCTTCTGATTGTTTCCTAGAAAAGCTCGAAGACACAGGTTAATGGTACATAAAAGCTGAGCATCTGATTTTTGAGGTCTCTGAGGATTGCCCTACATGTGGGAAATAGAACTTGCTTTGCAGGTTGGAGTAAAATACAGGACAACACATTACTTCAAATTAGGTTGAAGCACCACCATATCCATGAAACTGAACCCCACTACCAAACAACCTCAGACAAAATATTATTGCTGAGATATCTAACGTTACGAGTGTGACATATTCTCATTCTGGTCATTTTGAATGATGATGAAATAGCTTTCTCTCTACTTATAGGAAAAGGACTATGGTGTTGGACTCTCTGTCAAAGAACGGACTAATAAAATCTTCGATTTGAAAGTCTAAATGAAATGCTGTCATAGTAAGTGCTTTAAAAGCTAAGAAAGTAACTCTTCAGAACCAATTTCACAGAACATAAAACGCAGCTGAAAAGATGTGCGACAGTCCTTTCGAAGGCAAATATGCACAGAGACCCACACCACCACCACATGTATTTGATGTCAGTCTAAAATCAATAATGTTTTTAACAACCAGAATGTTGCCTTGAAGGGAGCAGTGGAACTAGAGAAGAACAAAAGACAAAATCAAAGAGAATGTAAATGTTTTAGTGAGACAAGGGATGTCATCAAAGTACCAGACGAAATAAGTAATGTTTAAAAATAAATAATTAAAACAAGCACTTATATTAGAACACTGCTGTTAAAACCAGAGCCGCTACCACAAATTGTGAACAACAGGTCTAATTGTACTGCTATAGAAATGTTCAGCTCAGCGCTGGAAAAACACAACGTTTCTTCAACAGCGGTCCCCTGCATGACACCGTGTTCTTATTTGTTTCGTTTTCTTTGCTTTCAGACTCCTGTAACACTAAATGATGTTTGTACATGAGCACGAAGAATACAGAATCAGTTCATTCAATTCAAGGAAAAATTGAAGTGGAGCCTTCCTGTTGCTCCCCCTTACCTGGAGCAAAGGAGATCTCCGCAAGGAATGATATCAAGACACGGATTTAAAAAATACAAAGGACTTTATTTCTGAGGGTTGCATTAAAAACAAGCAAAAATAAAGAACTGTCCTTGATTTAAAATAACTTTCCCTTTTAAAGGGCTTGCTTTCGTATAGGGGCTGGGAAGCCAACTAGGGTTATCCTATTTAACATGTGATTAAATTCCCCCCCAAAAAATTAAATCCCAACTTCATAGAACCAGCAAGCTCAGATCATAAAATAACTCAAATAAAAAAGACAGACCTTTGTACTTCAGACTAGTTAACCACTCAAATATTGACCCGGACAAGGCCCAAGTTACGTATGCGCCAGTAAAAAGACACTAGTATAAAACCCCCCCCCGTCCAATTAGTAGCAGCATAAGGGGGAAGTATAATGGAGTAGAATAAAAAGTAGAAAAAAACAACAACTGGCAACCCAATCGCAACCAATGTCAGAAGGCTAGTAAATTATCCAAGCACCAGGGACAGGGTTCGCAGCCGAGAACCTGCTTCTAACCAAACAACCCGCGCCAAATGTATTGCTAGGCGTTCGTGTTAACCCTTGCACTCGTACTATTAGCCGCCCGTTCCGTACGTGGTCACAGCGTACACACACGTACATTAATTACGGCTGTAGTAGAGGGCACCCATTCCTCTCTGCTCCCAAACAACACTGCTACCAGAAACCAAGGTGCCTCCTCTTTGCCTGTCCCTCGCTTAGCCACAAACGCTCACTAAAGCCAGTCCAGTACTCCGAACACTGCTACACATGCTGTCGTTAGCCACACCGCATCACCTTTTCCCAGGACCCCAAGGTGTCCATATATATGCCTGATCCACAGACTCACAGCTGGCTCCGTAATTACCTGTCCCCTCCCATGTGACACGTCATCAAAAAAAGAAAGCCTTCACCAGGGGCTACATCCCTGTTGCTAGGAGGCCCCCTTCTCTGGATGAAGTGGGGGTTGGCTGTATCAAATCTGGAGTGACTTGACATCTGTGTCCAATCAAGGCGTACGTGTCCAGTGCATGTGGCACAAAGGTGAGTGACCACTGAGCACTTTTCATCACTCCTGTATCCTGGAGGTGAGCCTGTGTGGGTTTCAGTTCTAATGGGCTCTGCAGTTGGCCAAGGCTCTCCACAAGAAGTTCAACCCTGCTGTCACAGTTCCCTCCGTTAGTGTTGTGGCTGTCATGGTTTCCTGTCTCGTGTCGTTTGTTTTGATCAGAGTTTCTCATCTCTTCCTCCTGGTTTCTCTCCTTCGCCTTTAAGGGTTTTTCACCTGTTCCTTGTTTTAGCTCATTATGTGTCTCTGCTTATAGTCTGCGTGTTCTTCTCCTCGTCTCAGATCATTGTGGATTTGTCCCCTCATGGCTTCGTCTCTGCTGACCTTGTTCCTAGTCTGGTTTCTCTCGTCTTGTTATACTCTTTTGGGATGGCACATACATTCCAACCCAGCCAGTTACACACCAAACAAATATCATTCTTCCTAATAGTTTCATCCAATCACACTAGGGATCACCAGGTTACACCTGCACAAGCCCTGAATACACTGGTCAGAAAAATACACACTGAAATATGAACAGTCACTACATTGTCACATACAGTGTGTCTCACCTATCCATATGCCCCTCTGGTCCACCTCTGCTGAAAGCCCGGATACCAACACCAGGCTGGTGCCTTACAGAGATCTGACAGATCTTGTTCAGTCCCGTCAAGGCCACCCTGGCGTCTCCACACAAAGCTTCGTACTCCTGCACAATACATACCTCAGTGTCATGTTTACCCCTTCTCCCTAGAGAAGACCAAGGTCACAGAGAAATGCACAGTTGAAGCATTAGCACAGGATATGCCCAACTTCCTGTGGAAAGCTGGGGTCCTCGAACCACGCGTACATTACGGACATCTTACGAACATCCCGATGACCATTATGAGTAAGTAGTTCTTGCAGGTGGAACAGCAACCACTATTTCTAAATGCTGTTTATTAAGAATGTCCTGCAGGATTACCTGAGCAGACCAATCATTGCTTACAATGATAACATTTTGATGAAGGTTGTATATGTCAGATTCTGTACTGTAGATCAACCTGTGCTGCAAACTGAATTCCATCAGTGGCCAAGTGCACTTCCTAGAATATGACATCGATGAAAATACTTGTAAAAACAACGACCATGAAAATTCATGAAAAGACTTAACAACCTAAGAGCATGTCATTTATCCAGGTCACGACTAAGTGTTATGAAGTTTAACAATAATATGCACACATACTAGAACAGAAGTTTGAGAGTATGTGTGTGTGTGTGTGTGTGTGTGTGTGTTTGTGAGAGAGAGAGAGAGAGAGAGAGAGAGATTTTAAGCAATCAGTTTAATGCATCAATTAAAATGTACTCTGCCATTAATCAACCACAAGTATTTGGTATTTGTTGCTGACTCATACTCTGATACTGAACTTCTGTGAATATTTACAGTTTTGCCTCAGTCCTAATGAATGCTTTGCCTCAGTCCTAATGAATGCATGCACACTTAAACCTCAAGATCTATTATTTATTACTTCTCTCTGTCTACTGTCATGCATGTCACTACTACGACTGTATCAGTGCACACAATTAACCCAGATACATTAGAATGAACTTTTTTCTGGACAAGCCACACACATCTAGTTAATGTGAACACAAAAGGGTTTTTAATGATATCTCTTAAAGTATCTCTTAAAAGTTAACAAATGATTACTGAAAATCTACATTATCATCTTACAATTATTACATTTTATATACAGATATATTACAATTACATTTTGTCTAAGTTTTTTTTTTTTTCTGAAGTGAACATTCTCAGCCATAATTAAATGTAATGTTTACATTGGATGTATATAAACATATACTGTTGAGATTCAAAAGACTGTAGTAATATAGTGGAATGACATATTTGCAGAAAAACAGAGGGAATAAAGAACAGAACAACATGTTTACTGCTTGTTTCTACTGCATCTCTGTATTAATGTCTTTTCTGACGTTCATTCTTTTGTTGGGAAACCCTTTGGTTAGTTGTTATAAGGCGTGGAGTAAGGAGTCTGTCTGCTATACTAAACTGCAAATGTTCAAGCAACTGATAGAATCCCAAGCTCAGTCTTGTTCTTACATTTTTTATGACATAGATTTAAAGATTTTATGACTATGACATGAATTATTGCATCAAAAACACCCATGCAGTACATATCTGAAAGGTACTTAACTATGAATATTAAGTTACAAATATTTTGGAAAAGGACAAAATATAGCAAACATTTTTTCCAGAGAGTCTGTAGGATTAAGAATAGAGTGGACTTGAACATTTAAAGGAGTGGTACTTCTAGCCCCGCCTCCTGCCTCTCCACTGTTCTTCAGCCCCGCCTCCAAATCCCTCCATGAAGAGGAGGCTGCATTGCACACTGTGAAATGTCAAACATTCCTGGCCAACACACAGACATTTTCGGACAAGCAATATCCAACCTACAGCAATAACTATCTGGTGCTTAGATGTTTGTTTGATAACAACAACTGTAAATACCACAAATTAACTGTAAACCACTTATGAGAACATTTAGCTGTAACAACACTGACACAAGTAAATATCACGATTCAATCAAGGGTAATTTAGCCACTGTGAAGCAGACATGTGGCCTGGATCAGTTTTGAATCCTTTCAGCTCCATTAAAGGAGTTATAAAGTTTCATGACCACAGGTAGAAACGACCGCCTGTGGTGCTCTGTGGTGCATCTCGGGGGGAATGAGTCTCGCGCTAAATGTGCTCCTGTGTTTTCTCACTGTGTCGTAGAGTGGGTGGGAGCCACTGTGCCTGCAGCTTAGACGGCGTCCTCCTCTCTGACACTGCCATCAACGAGCGCCATTAAGTTTGCTTTTCTTTATTTGTCATCTTCTGTTTACTTGTCTTTGCCGAGCAAGTTGTTGTTGCAAATGGGAGATGGGCAGTGGCTGTTAATCTCCTGGAAGCACTTAGTGACTGCGTTTGAACGACGGAGAGGACTAGCATGCACACACAGTGACTGGCAGTCTGTCAGACACACCTCTGAGCGCTGACTGTTTTATTTTTGGTTTCAAGTGGTTTTGATTCTTGCAAATGGCGTTAGGAGAACTAAATGGAGTCAGAGGAATTTGATTTTGTCAAAGATTATCTGTCTCAAGTACAGTTGTCAGGACATTGTTTTAGCAAATACGGGAAAATGCTATTTTTTATACAGGTTTCCTGCTGCTTTAAAACAACAAATAGGCCTGCACTGCAGAGGCAGCAATTTAAACGTCATGTTGGCCTACTGTGACGAGACGAGACAAAACAAGGATGCAAGAGTCGCAGTTTAATTGGACATCAAACACTCAAAAAAAACCCAAACAAATGGTAAACAAAAACAACAGCCCATAATTGTATATATATGGAACTAGGTGGTTAGTAACAGAGTAACTTCAGCATCGACATGAGGAGGAACAATAGCCATCCATGAAAAATGGGATGGAGGAGTATATTTGCGCATTGATTATTAGGGGGACTGGACACACGTGAGGAAGGGTAACAGGGGGTGGGGTGGGGTGGGGGCGTGGCTATGTAAGGAAATGGGGGAAACAAAACAAAAGAAGTCAAAGAGGGGAGTGTGGCTTTCAAGTAGCCAGGTAGTCCTGTGAAATGGGCCATGAGTGTAGAGGAGGCATTGGAGACGGTACCATCCTAGCACGGGGTGCTGCAGAGGTGGGGCCTCCCACCGCAGTACCGCAAGGGTAGCACCCTCCGGTAAGCAGGACGCAACATGGACTACGCAGGGAAGTAAACAAAAGCACATGGTGATACAACAAAACAATAAAAACAAGAAAACAATAGCCATTGTGTAAAGTCCATCACGTGGACAAGCGGTCGAGGAGAGAAGCGAGACACATACAAACTTTATTAAGGGATGATCCGTTTTTGACAGCATGAGTCAAAACATAAGCAAGCAGATCAACGATCCTTGGTCATACATGAAAAAGCACTCGTAGCCAACACTACAAGACTTATGTGAAATATGTAAAAACCAGTTATGCTCAGGAGAGGAGCTTTAGGTGGACTGAACACCAGCATATGATGGTGGTAGAGACCCAACAAAAAACAAATCACGGCTAGTGTGAAATGCATGGCAGGGGTGATAAAGAAACATATATTTGGGATCGAGGGGAAAATCCATTAATTTGATTTTTTTTAACAAAATGATTCCATTAAGGGGAAATCCCATTGTAGTGGCTCATGAACTGGTTTGAAAACAATCCGTTCTTTCAACATAAAATAACATGGACAAACGGGGAGAGAAGGAGGGGGGAATTCCAGTGACTTTAAAACCTGCACATTTAAAACCAGGGATTGGTCTCACAGGAAAGGTATTCTTACAACCTGTAGCCTGACAAGGTGAGCTGTAAAATCTTCAGAGTCAAGCAGACATTCAAGAAGACACAGACATTTAAAACATTTAAATCTAAATGAGTCGTATGTTCAGTCAAAGCATAGCTGCTGCTACCAAGAGAAAAACATTCAAGACAGGAATAATCATTTCTGATGAAACCTTGGCCTTCAGCCAAACCTATAATCGTTGACTAATGCTGCCTAGAAACCAGAATGATCTCACAATGGTAACTGTAAAGCATTTATGTCTATTAAATGAGACATTTTGATGAATTCAGGGATAAACTGAATTTGGTATCTCAGTACATTTATGAAAAAACACACTGATATTGGGTAGATGCAATTTATTTTTTGGAATAATGTAAAACTAGTTATATAATTACTAAGTCACAGTTGATTTGATTTATTTTTTACTTTTGACATTTTTTGGTTCTGAATTCCAAAACGTCAGACTAAAGTGAAATTATGTCATTGAGGTTAATGTGCGGAGGAGTTTGAGCACAGAATGTTTTAATTTAAGCTTATTTCCATCTGTTGTGTATGAACCATGGAATCTTAGCTGTTTTTATACCGACCCATTTCAGTAGATCAAAAATAAATGGGCAAATTACCATTTATCTTAAGCTTCCTATAAGCACAGACATCAACACTGTTGTGACATGAGTGGTACAGAAGGAGTGGGAGAATCTTTATTCTCTCGTTACAACTTTATTCTCCATAATACAAAGAAAACTGCTTTAATGAGAGCAAAGCAGAGTGAAAGCCATAGATAGGTGACTTGGGTGAGGATACAAACAGCAAGCAGTTTTTCTTAGCTGAAAACTCTTGGCAATGCACAACGTTGACCTGCTTGGACCTGTAGGATTAGTAAGAAGTGTTATGAAGGACAGGTATATAAGATGTATAAGACTATATGGTGTATAAGTAATTATAATTAAGTGTTATTTCATAGCTGCAACACAATTTAATAAATGAAATGTAACTATGGTAGCATTTATCTTCTAAAATCTATTAAACCCAGTTTCAGCCAGTTAGCATCTTAGGTAAACTGTCTTGTGCCTGTGATTGGCAGAAGTGATGTTGCTGGTCCATCCCTTTTCCTGGCCCCAGGCCTTCACAACATCGCTTTGATAAACCCTGATGTTCCTTCAGCCTGCAGGCATCTGTAAGAGTGGGTGCTTGGAGGTAGGATGCAAGTGTGAGTGGGTTTTAAGATCCGTAGCATGAATACTGAGAAAATCGAGAGCCCAGGAGAAAAAAAAACAATCAAAAGAACAGCGTGCTTAAGCTGAAAAGTAAAGGAAAGCAACAATATAAAGGCAACAAAGAAAAACCCTAACCCTAACCCTAGGGATATGAAGTTCAAAGAGCAAAGCAAACAGCATTAATACATGTTGCAATACATATAATGATAATCAAAGCACAAAAATAAGAATATACACAGAGGGAGAGGAACAAGGAACAATCACTAAATGGAAGTCTCAGCTGATATGCATGACAAGGAGGTGCAGCAGGTAAGCAGTGAAGAACCAAAACAAAAGCACAAAGAAAATGAATGACTAAACCAAGACAGAAAGAGGTAAGTAAGGGGAATTCCTAGGGAAACAGGATGCAGCGTGAACGTTCCTGAAGAAGCATAGTCATTCAGTGCTTATGGAGTTTGGATAATTAATGGCTTGGTTTTGATATTGGAAACAACTGAAGTACGAAATATATTTCATATATTTAGCTTGTGACAAAAAAAGTCTTTAAATGTTCTGCTTTACCACAACATGGTCATTTTATGTCAAAATAAATGCTTTGAGAGAGCTAAGAGGATGTGCTAATTAAGGAGTAGTTTAAAAGACAATCTTGTCTGTGCCAAGGCATTAAATAAAAGCCATTCAAAATGTTGGCCCTGAGCCTTGCATTAGCAGTATGTCTGAGGTACTGCTGCAAGGTGCACCACAGGATGCAAATGGTCCTGGCTGGATCGGAGCATTCATGTCCCTTAAAATAATTCCTCCTGCTACAACTGTTAGACAATTAAAAGCTACATGTTACACACACACAAACACACACACAAAGATGACTCCCACCTTGTTTCACAAATGGGGTGGAAGGTGTAGGGTTATAAACAGTTATTTATCAATTTCTGTTAGATTTCCTTTGTGTCCATAATAATTAGGGAGGATTTTAAATACCTAAGAGTTCTTTCCTTCAGAGTTGCCAGTTTTCATTTATCACAACTTTATGCGATATGACAAAAGCATGAAAAAAGGTACAATTTTGTCTTGACTCTGATTCCACCCCTTCAAATCAAAGATTCATGATTCAGGCTCAATTTATTTTAACCCCAGTGCGCATGGGTGTAACTTTGAAACGTGCTGGAGACAAGAATACAGACCAGATCAGCCGCCCCTCAAATTTGTATTCAAGTCCTTGGGCCTGCGAGTTAACTGAAAACAAATCAGCACTGGGAACGAAAGGAAGAGGTTCACAAAAGGTTTTATTGTCACATATGTTAATCTTGTCTGTACAATAATGATCAGTAATATGGTTTAAAAAAAAAAGAAGAAAGAAAAGCCCTAAGAAAAATACATCTGCAAAACTACAGTCACCAAGATCAGATATTTTGCTATTAACAAAAATTAACAGCAAAAAATCTTTTGTGAATATAATTCCAAATTGCAAATTACATAGATACAAATTGCACTTGACAAAGGAAAACTAAGCTGTAATTTTCTTCAAATTGTAGTTACAGGAACAATGACTACATGAAACAGGCAGAACCTATAGCTGGATTGTCTCACATGAAAACGGAAACAGGCACAGAATAATTGCAATTAAATGCACTTCCTTTTGAATCAAAAGGATCAAAATACTAAGTAAGTACTAAATTATCCAAACCTAGGTGATGGTGCAGTGGTTGCTCAGTGGTTAAGGCACTCAACTAGTGATCAGAAGATTATTCAAACCCCACGTCTGCCAACTTGCCACTGTTGGGCCCCATAACCATCAATTGCTCAAAATGATTTACAGCCACAGCTGTAAGTGTCTTTGGATAAAAGTATCAGCCAAATGCCATAAATGTAATGGTATAGATTATCTACACTTGGTACTGTGTGTTTTTTCTTGGCTATTCCAACCCCTGGGAAAACTTTCAAGAGCTCCATTCAAAGGTGCCCTGCCCATGGTAGAAAACTGTCATAGGCCTGTAAGCCTGCTGCTCTAGACTTCACTAATGCACCTTTAAAATACCCTGTTCAGGTGAAAGCACTTCGTTTTTTTCCTGGAAGTATTTTTTGTCATTTGCACATTACTATTCAATATACACACATTACTGTTCAACATAAGCAGCACTCACAAAAACAATCTCCCTTTTCTACCTGACAACCACCCCAAAGTAATGAAGGCTTTGAAATTGTTGTCTAAGCTAACATTACCTTTGAGACCAAATTATTGGCTAGACACTATGATGTAACAGAACAGAAATCACTGTGACTGGTGGCAGCAAATCTCACCAAACTGGTGACACATTTTAAAATGAACTCACACTCGCTTACAGCCAGGCGATACATTCAGTCTACTTAGGCTAGATTACAGTTGTATATGCTTGTTTACTGTTATGGGGAAATTAAACAAACTAAAGATTAAATTCACATGCAGTTTAATATATTTGTGTGATTAATGAGCTGAAGTTAATGGAATGGTAACACCTGCACCATTGTTGGACTGTTCTTCTGATTTCTTCAATAACTGCAAGAAAATACAAAGACTCTGTACCAGTGTGGCAGAATCACTCATTGCTCACTGCTTCTAGCAAGGTTTCTTTGGTTGTTTTCACTCCATGATCCATGGCTGTTATTTTTAACAGTTTCAAGGCGTCAATCAAGGGCATCACATGCGATGCCAAGGCGATACCAGGTATCTTGTGTCAAATGCCCGGCTGGTTCAAGGAGAATGACGTTTTCTATCAGCATCCACGGCTTTAGGGAAAGACCTACAGGGTCTGCCACACATGCAGCTAGAGGCTTCTGTTCGAGCAAGATCCTCATTATTGTCTAATAAAGAGTTTATGCTTATTGTACTTCTAAGACCAGCATTGATTCCTGTAGTTTAGCTGTATTCTGATTCAAAGGTATGC
>JAOXYF010000023.1:6437153-6455687 GCA_028565775.1 Sternarchorhynchus goeldii
ATATAACAGGCATAGTAGTACAGACCTGTACAGACCTGCTCCTCAATCATTCGCGATCAAGTGTCATTTCAGTAAATAGCATCGCGTTTCACAAATATAACATTCTCAACAAATTATGGAAAAGATAATAACAATGTAAAACACTTGGAAACACTGCAATGATAAAAAAGCTTGACTGACATTACTGAGTGGATGTTTGTGCAGGCTTTCAAAAAGTGAAGCATACAAATACATTGCTTTGAAGTTTATGTTGTAAATAAAATTTCTAAAATGGTTTTGTTTTCATTTGAATTATTGCAGAGAAATAAATAAATATTTGAAAAAAACAACTGATCACTTCTTGATAGAGTATTCATGAATGACTGATCTTTTCGTTCTTTTTTAGAGGGTTTTTTTGGTTTGTTTTTATAAAAGCTTGTTCTCTTGTGTTAAGCTGACGACACACATATACCAGGTAACCTAAATAATAAACTTTGATTTTAAGAGGATTGAGGGCTATATAAAATACATAAACTCATGAATGCAACTTCTTCATACTAAACCCAGACAAAACAAAATACAGCTGCTAAAAACAAACTGCCATCTTCCCTGTTGCACTAGGGACTTCTTCTGAATATCACAATCTATCCTTTGAGGTGTATGCAGGTATTAATACTAAGATAACCTCATGTCATATTTAAAATACTGCAAAACTAAGTAATATACCACCCATACCAAAAGGTTTATTCATGCTTTTATTACCTCATAACTGGAATCCTGTAACGTCCTGTTAACTGCATGTTCTAGAAAGAATGCCAACAAGATTTAGTTGGACCAGAATGCAGCAAATTGAGTCTTTCCAAGAACTAGAAAGTTAGATCAAATAAATATCTTACTAAACACTGCATTATCTGCCTGTCACCTGGCATAATGATGACAAAAATCTGACGAAAATCATTGGAACATCTTTGGAATAACCTTCAAGTGAGGGACACAACAGTGAAAGAAAAATCTTTGTTTAGGTTGAAACCTTGGGGTTCTAATGTATCTTGCTACTCTTGTGTTCACAAAGGTTTGTTGATGGTGGAACAGAGAGCCACTTCTGTCTCTCAAAGCCCTCATGTCTGTGTTACATTCTGGCTCTCCTCTTTTAGCTTAGCTGGTATAGCCAATGCTGCTGCTCCTTACCGTTCATATATAACTGCCCAATACAGTCTAAACAGAGATAACCACCTCTGGGTTGCTTTTAAACCTGCCAAGCTGTACACCTGCCCCTCTCGTCTCTTTTGTCGCCGATGCAAGCTCACTCCTGAAGGACAATTCCTACTTGTTTGCACTTCAGACCAACCCAACAACTGTAGACCCACCAACAATACCTGATGGGTTTCCCTTCTGAGTTTTGGTTCCACTCAAAGGTTCTTCCACCGGCTCTCAGAGAGTTTTTTCCTTGCCACTGTTACCTTGCCTTGCTCGCTAGAGATCTGGATCTGGACTCTTTTTAAAGATTACATCTGTACAGCTGCTTTGTGCTATAAACAGCGCAATACAAATACATTTGAATTGAATATTTGAATCTTCTAAAGGGTTTTGGCATTGCAAAGACTCTTGGAAGCATTCATGTTATTCCCAGTCTCTTGTGCTTGCTCTAAAAAAACTTAAAGGAAGTTTAAAACAGGAAGCAGGTCATCATCAGGTCAGAATATGCATCTATTTCACTTGTTAGATGAAAAGTTGTAAACAATAGAAAAATACAGAGGTAGAGAAAGAGCAACAGGAAGGTTGTTTTGGATAAATATTACAAACAAAGCAGGCAAATGGCATACAGCTCTCAGAGATGTAGACAAACATGGCATACAGCTCTCAGAGATGTAGACAAACATGGCATACAGCTCTCAGAGATGTAGACAAACATGCAAACAGGTCAAGTGTCTGACAGACTAGCTGAGAGCTGTAGACATAAGCAGCATCAACACTTTACCATGACTTTATAGGGAGAGACCATTATAAAACTCTCTAAAACAGCAGTAGTCATAATCCAGAGATTATATAGACATATGAATGAATATGAGGAAATGTACTTAAATTTGTAAACACTCATTCCACCTCAGACGAGATTTTTAAAATTTCTTTATTTTTTTGCTGCTATTTAGTAGTGATATGCAACGTATCATGATAAACAATACATTATCTTAATTGGTTTGGCTTTAAAAAATATAATTCTTTAAAAATTCTTTAAATAGAGTGTCACAGAGGCACCAGTCTTCCAAATGTAGGAGCCTACAAACAGGAGACTCTCTTCTATTTGGCTTTCACACATTAAATAGATGCCAAATGCTAATTGGCCAAGACTGTGGCACTTGGACACGAATAGAGGTTTCCCTACTTCAGAATACCTCACATGCTGTTTGCACTCTAGTTAGTACTTTGTTGATTTACAGCCTCCGTGCTGTATTGAATGCACATACTAAAACAGCGCAGCACTCGATCATGGGACAGACTCTAATGCAGACTCATGCATTAGCAGCAACACAGTGATTTAGGAAATGTGATGTCATGGCAACAACAAGAATCATGCTAACTTTGGCCAATCAGAATCCATGGATGAATAGTGAATTATACTCCCAGCTGAAAGCCTTCAATTCCGGCGAAATGAAGGAGTAGTCAGAGACAGACGAATTCTACATCATTTTAGTAATAATCCCATGACACTAAAGCACATGTGCCAATCACTGACTATAAGAGGAAAGGCACATAAGAACCACTCAGGAGAATTCCTGTCTTTTAAAAAGATCATTTTAAAAGCTTTTTGGATTTGAACTGCACATAGTAAAACATTGGGATCTCCGATAACTGTGACCACCCACAAAGCTGCTGATCATGACTGTGTATCATCATGTATGATCCATCATCAGTATGCAACTAAACCCAAGTCTATAGTCCTCATCCAGATGGACTACCATTGGCCCAGTGCCAAAGTGACTTGTAATGAGATCCCTGTGACCTCAATGCACTTGAACTTATGACAATGTATAATGTGGAGAGGCTCTTTGTGTCTTTATTAAAGGCCAAACTTACCTGACACACTTTTAGGATTCCAGTACACTTTACTGAGTTCCTGGATGGTTCATTCATGCATAACATCCTTTATAAGGGAACGGCATGACTTAAACACCTAACCTTTATAAAATAAACTGGATCTACCTCCTAGAACTTCAGTACTTACTCGGCCCTTTTGTACTTCTTTCCATGTACATATTTAGAAAGACCCGTGTAAATAGCTCCCTGTAGTTTTGTATATCAAAGTTCAAAGTTCAAAGTTTTGATAACCTTTCATGTAGTTTTTCTGTCATACATGTCACAAAAGGTGATATGGTCACTGTTTATATCATATTATGTATCCATTGTTCCCCTCTTTCTATTGTGTTTGTCTTTGATACCCTTTTTTCATTTTTCATTTGCTAATTTCATTTGCTGCCTCTGTTCTCATTTGTCATTCAGTTTATGGCAGCATATTTGTCTCTCAGTGCTTGGGCCTTGGGTCCCTATCTGGGATTCGATGTTTTCCATGTATCTGTGCAGGTTTCTTCTGGGGTATCTGGTTTCCTCCTACAGTCCACCAACATGCAGGTTAGGACATTTGGCCGACCCAATTAAACTGTCCTGGTGTGAATGCTTGTGTGTCTGCATGTCCAGTGATGACAACCCTAATGAAATTGTTCTGGTGTGAGTGTGTCTGCATACCAAGTGCTGGACTGTGCTCTGTCCTGTCTGGCGTCCTCTCTTCCCTTCCATTTCCATTTCCATTTACATTTATGGCATTTAGCAGACGCTCTTATCCAGAGCGACTTACAAAAGTGCTTAGGGAGCACCTTCCTTCACCCATTGCAGTCCCCAGAGGGCTGTAGTTTCCCGTTGAGAGTACGCTGTGTGTAATTGGCAAGCATTTCTCACTGGTGTGTGTCTGGATATAAAAGTTGTGTGTGAATTGTACAGCATCCTTGGGTTTGGGATAGGTCTTATACTGTATGTAACTTCATATATATATACACTGTATATAACTTCATACATATATATATATATATATATATATATATAACGCAGTACAGCACTTGTTCCTGCTGGTGTTCCTACAGTGATATACAGAATGCAGATCGATTCATGCAGATCAATTCATGAGATAATGGGGTAATGCATGGCTGATACTCAGGGCCCCTCAGTCCACACTTGTCCTTCTTGACTTACATTTCCTGGTTCCTCTTTTAATCATTTCAACAACTGAAATCATTTTATTCCTTTCCAGAAAAGGGAAAATGCTCTATGTGAAAGTGATGTCAATGAAGCTCTTAGCAGTATGGCAGGCCAACTGGCCCAAGACGCTGTAGTTTCTAGCATTCTGTGGATGCCACCAGTTTTTGATTAGCTCTACCTTAAATGAGTACGTGCCCACCCCACGATGCTGGTGACATGATCAGAAACATGACCTGGCGTTAGAATGTCTGTCAGGCTTGTAATTGGCATGTTTCACTTTTTTTAAAACCTCTTAGATAGAGGTCCAACTTGAGGTTGGGTGAGGGCAACAAGACATCATCAAGGTTTAAAGAAAGCTGTTTTCTGAAATTTTAGCAAATTAATATTAGTAATTAGTAACAACTTCACACAAACTGTACTTTTGGCACAAATTGTATTTCGTGATTTGTAGTGAAAGGTAGAAACCACCATTCCAAGCACTGTTTAGTGATCAATTCACTAAATTGATCACTAAATTGATCATTGATCAGCGTGTGTTTAGTGATCAATTCAGCAAAACAAGTGATTGGAGTCATGGTAAACATGACAGTTGTCTCTAGGTGTGACACTTCTAGCCTTCCCTGGTGTGACGGTGGCCCCGCCCCTGCCTCTTCCCTGGTCCTGTGTTTGTGTGGGCGTGTCCGCGTGGAGGTGTGTTCTCGTCTGTTGGTCTGTGTAATCGCTACTCGTTTCACCTGTGTTTTGTCAAGGGTGTGTGTACTTAAGCGTGTGCATGTCACTACAGTCTTTGTGTGACTTCATTTGAGTTCGTCTTGCGAGACTCTGTGTTTGCGTTTCGTGTGAAAGCAATAAAACCGTTAAAAATGACCGTGTTGCACCTCCTTGCCCGTCCCTGCCATAACTCCGCCCCACAGCGTGACACCCAGGCTCTTGCTCTGGGCTTTTTATGCACAACTACAAAAACTCATAGGAACAACAAAACTGGACCAGAGAGGAAATAAAAGAAATCGTGAGAAATTGTGTGTAAATCCAGGTTCCTTTTCTATCTTTTGGATGCTGTTAAACCAATTAGAATTTGATTTTTGATAAATGGATTTATGGAGTCACCATCAATGAGTCATTGGAAGTATAGGCCTGTAGTGGCACTGTGATGTTGTGGGAAATGTTTTCTGACACACATTAGGCCCCCCTGAAAAACATTTTAAACAGTATGGTCTATCTGCATGCCACTACTTATCAAATTAATTCCTTACATTTTATCCAAACTTGAATGGACACTTCCAGTGCAATATTCCACCATATCACAAAGCATCTCAATGTAGGTGGGTGTAGCTAATAAACCGGTCATTCAGAGTGACCAGCAGATCCACACTGGCCACCCCGTTGACAAAGGCCATATCCAGCCTCACTGGCACCATTAATCCATGCTCAGTACCACCAGTTCCATCAGGATCTACTATAATGTACAATAACACCACAACACCAACCAATAATTGACATTTCATCCACTGCATCCTCAAATTAAATTGTTAGCTCTATAAAGTAAATGATTACTTTATAATATTGGTGTTATACTCAAAGTGAACTATTAGTTTACTAGTTACACTCAAAGTAAAGTATTAGTTCACTTTGAGTATAACACCATGTCTGGCCTCAGTGTTGTTACTGTCTAGTTGTTTTGCCTATGTCCACTTACCATCTCTTGCCTCACTCCAGGTTTCAGTATTTATAACCTACACATGCTCTCCAACATATTGCACAAACCTATTATTTTTATTATTATTATTTAAAAAATATTGTGTTTTCTGCCACTGGATTTAAGGAGTCAGCCAACTGGGAATATGCCAATGATTACCAGGGCTCCCTGTGTACTTTCCCATGGGACTTTTGGTTAGTTTATTTAACCCTTTAAATGTATAGTTTAATAGTCGATCTGTGTTTGTGTTGTTATGTCCTTCAGTTCTGTTATGTCCTTCTTGGTTATTTGCCGTGTTGCAATCTTTTGTGGTAACCATTATTCGTTTATACCGCTACATTAGTCCGTTGCGGCTTGTTTGTGTTTCCATGCCACTATGTGCGAGTCATTTCAAAGACCTCTTGATTTGCGAGAAATAACCTGAGCAGAATCGTCCTTCTCCTGCACCGATGCTACGTTAGTGTCAGGAGGGGATGCGCCGTCGAGCTGGAAGGAACCGAACAGCGCATCAAGAAACTCAAAGGCAGGTGACGAAGAAGTAGTAACGTGGAGAAAGGGAACACTAACCCTAGCGAGAGCTCACCAGCAGTGCCTGGCTGGGATATGGAAAGACAGAGACAATAGAGACAGTGTGGACCCATCTTCGGTGGCGAAAGCACCTGGGTGTTATACTCCGCAAAGCTGCAAATTGTTGCTTGGCATTATGACTAGCCGTCATGCTTGGTTCTGTCGGTGTTGAATCAGAAGCATCGACCACGGCCCTTCAGAGGACGCATGTCTTAAACGTAACAGATTATTTGTGTTTGTGTTAATTTAATTCAGTTGTGTCTTGGTTAATTACTGTGTTACCGTCTTTGTTTGGTGTTTTTCTGTCGATTAACCATTCCTTATTTCCCCTGTAAATCAATCCTATTTATTTTTTTTTGCTGCGTGAGCTTTTCTGAAAGCTCAACAATTTGTAGCAGAGAGCTTGGTCGTCGAACAGAAATGTTTTCCCTGTTTTTCCCACTCTACAATGGTATACACGCTACAAAACGTGAGCGTGAACTTCCAATCTCATAATGTGTAGGACAGACAGCCCATTTTTGCGTGCCACCTGGTGGTACGGAAAGGATGTTGGACGTGCACTTTTAAAGCCGTGAGCGCAAGAGAGGCTGAGAGTTTAGAAATGTAATTATGTTAATATGGCGAGGAGCAATCTGCAGCCGTGAATACTATCCATAACCCTTTAAAGTGGTTTAAAAGCAAAGTTTAGGTTACATTTGCGTGCATTGTTAAGGCGTCCTACAAACGTCCATGTTACATAACAAAAAACATTTTAGTGTAGCGTGTGAACTTAATGAATTTGTACTTTATGTTTCAATACGCATCGAAGACAGCTGTATTTTTTTGTAGATACAGACATGAAAACATTTCCAGAACTTGCCTAGAATCAGCAGCAGAGGGCAATAAAACATAACGTTTCTGTAACGATCTCCATCACATTTCTAATTCACTTTCATTGTGTCACCTTATAATAATCATGTGGTGTCAGTAACCGAAACTGACGTTTAAACGTTTAAATCCCACAGCACGTCGACAAAAGTACATTAGCTAATTTGACCTTTTACAATATTATAATTTTTACTTAATGCGTTATTGAGGTAATAAAAGCACATGGCAGTAGATGGCGCACGCACTGTTTACGGCGTTCCGGAAGACGCACGCTTGAGGACAGGGTTCTATAGCCGACAGGGTAGCATACATCCGTAGAGGTAAAGAACAGATGGCTTGATTAATAAAAGTACAGGAATACAGACAGCCAGTCAAGCATATGAATCTATGTGTAAATAACCAAATGGGTGGGTTCATGCTTAACAGCAGATTTAAGTCCAGTAAGTCTCATTTGAGTTTTTTGAGTGGCAAAGAGATTGGCTTTATTGACTGGACAGTTACCTGACCTAAATTCACTACAAATAATATGGACAATCTAAAGACCCAGATCCAAGCAAGAACTAAGAGTGGCTGCTCTAGAGGCTGAGAAGAACATCTCCAAAGATGCCTGGCATGTGTTTATGTCTCCTGAAAACTAGAACATACACATTTTTAATGGAGTGATGTGTAAAACCACCAATGTATAAATAATTATCGAATAGTTTTCGGAATAACTTCTAATGGACGTGTATATATATGTTCAAATAACGCAAGATGTTACATACTTCATTATTCAATTGTGAACAAATGTTGAAAATTAAAATGCATGGCTGTGGTAAACGGAACACAACAACACTTAATATATCTGACAAAAAGTGTATTAAATGTTAAAAGACCTGTTAGAATATTTCCATGTGATTTTACTGCAGGGATGCACCTTAATGCTTACGAGATGAAAGAAAGTGGTAGTTAATGTTATGACGTGATATAATTATATCAGTTTGGTTAATTATCGATTTGTCTAAAATTGTCATGCAGGGTAGGAGTCTCCTTTCTTAATAACATTCATAGCTGAGACTTGGGTGGTGTCTACAGCAGAAAGAAGGAAAGGAAAGAATAAACAAACCAACGTACACATTTACACTAAGTCATGCTGGTATGGGTGTGAGTTGTAATGTTTGTGGACTTTTCAATCTCAGTTTCCTCTCTATGCATCTACTGTGCTTCAGTGCACATAGAAAGTAAACAAGAGGCAAACCAACAGTTTTATTGATGAATAAGTTGAAGGAAGTTTGATATGTTGTTAGTACATCAAAAGTTGACCTACTGTCAGCCCAGTACAGCCCTCTTGCTGAAAGTCCCATCACAGAAAACAAGCCCTTCCTCACGTGTGTCAAGGCAGAAAATGATCTTACAGAGTTGCACTGTTTTCAGCAAAAAACAAGATGCAGTGTTTGGCCTCAGACTGGTGAGAGGGGTATGGATTGGAGAAAGTCCTTACGTCTAACGTGCCATGTGTGAACATTACAAGCTAATGTGAGGGTGTGTGGAGGGTGTTGATGAAACACTCTGGACCCCTGATATGGGAGAGGAGCAGAATTTGAGTGGCACAAGCCTGCCACTCTGATTCATTCTTCCACGTCAGCAGCAGGTCTGTAAATAGACCTCAGTAGGAAAATGTCCACAGCATTAAGATTGTCCAGTAAGAGTTTTGCGAACATGACAGTGAACTCAGTCTAAAGCAGTGGCCTGAATTTTTTTTGCTCCTTTTCTTCTATTCCATATATTTCAGATTTTTGTTTGAATCTCACATATATTCACATAAAGTGCACAAAGTACCAAGAAGCACATAAAAGTACTCCTGGTACAGAGAACCGAGATAGCGTGACATTTTGGCTCAGGCTCTGCATCAGTGGATCACAGCTTGGTTCAAATGCATTTCTTGATGACATTTGCCATACTTGTGCACAAAGTAACTGTCTGGTTTGTGCCCCCTATGGTGCATTCTGTGCCCTACGTGGAAAATGTATATCACAGATGTAGCTGGGCCATATACAGATGTATTGATTGAAAAGTGAGAAAATGTAAATGCCCCAACCATTAATCATTTTAATAGTGTGAACAAACCTGATTGGGTCATACAGTTCTGAGGATTTCTTTTGTTATTAATATTATGCCTTAAGAACTTGTATTTAGTTATTTAGTTACAGTATGTATTCCATGCATTCTATGCGTGTTTTGTTAAGGTGTGGTTGAATTATATGGAGGGGGAAACTTGCATCAGCAGTGCAGCTTCATTGCATTTCCACCTGGTCAGCTCAGCAAGTAATATATAATGACAGAGGATGGTGAATTATAATGATCTTCTCTGTCTATGCTTTGAATTCAATGTCTTAAGTTTTCTCTGATGTAGCTGTATAATTTACTATAACTGAGCCACACATAAACACATACTAGTTGTTACCATCCATATCTGCAAAGAATTTTAACACCAGTGTAAAACACTGGCATGGTCTGTCATGTCACCAAGGGTCTTGCACTGTATACATAAGAGAATAAACCATAAATTAATGGTTATTGTTTTAGGGTGAGGGAACTTCCCTTTTAGCTGCCAACAGAGAAAGAACTTCACAGTGGTTTTCCCCGTACTGCTAAACTTAACCTCATGCCCTATGCCAAACACCAAAACTGAGTACTACTGACTTTTGAATACTGTTCTCTTCCTCAAATTAAGGAAAATGAAG
This sequence comes from Sternarchorhynchus goeldii, assembly GCA_028565775.1. Lineage (NCBI taxonomy): Eukaryota > Metazoa > Chordata > Actinopteri > Gymnotiformes > Apteronotidae > Sternarchorhynchus > Sternarchorhynchus goeldii. Next base: position 6,447,234 of record JAOXYF010000023.1, read on the forward strand.
GTGTGTCACCCATCTCCCAGATACTGAAACAAGTGGGAGAACCAATTGGCCGCTCAAACAAATGGGCAAGCCAATCAGAAAGCTCAATAATGTCCTGGTACCTGCACCCTAATAAATCAATGGCATTGATTTACTTCTGGGGAGTTACACATGTCACAATGTGGACTGCACATTGTTCAGTTTTTTGGCAAATATAAGGACAAGCCAGAAGCAAAACATATTCTCATGGAAGGACACACTGACAAGACAGCAGTCAAAGCAAAAAATAAGCCCATATTTATGTAGAAATGATGTTCCCATAATGTTATGTAAAAAGTGCTATGACTGCTGTCACTTCAATGGAACTGAAACCATTTTCAAAAATGATTAAAAAGACATTTTGTTCATGATTTTTTTTCAGTGTTCTTTACTTTCTTGTCAATTTTATCCTTCCAGATGAAGACAGTTCTTTCAGCAGAACTCACTATGAACAGATCAGGGACAGCCATAAACGAGCCAGAGATGTTCCCAACCATTGAAGTGGTGCAATAGACCACTGCATCAACCTAAAAAACCCACAAAATTAATGATACATCCATTCTGTCAGGCAAGCAGCATGACTTCTGTTGGAAGTAAGAAATGCCTGGTGCACACCAAACTATATCTTTCCTGTTTGTTACCCCCTTCTCTTCCTTCCCACAGCTCTCTAGATTATCTTTAGTGGAATGGCCGTGCTCTGGGGACACTGAAGAGTTGATGTAACGCTGTAACATGAGACACAGCCACAACCTGCTTCTGAAGACAGCGTCCTCGGAAGAACCTGAGAGCGGTGGTGGATGCAAGCACCTGCTTCAGCTGAAATGTAGTAGCTCTAAATAGCCAGACATGAAATGTAAATACTCGAGCGTGGAGAGCGCTACTGTATCCGGCATTCTGATCCTTGCATGCTAATTAAAAGCCAAGAGCAAGTAATTATCTTCTATTAACTCACAAGAGACCCCTCCAATCAAAGCACTTTATATCCACTGTTCTATAAGTACCCTGTCTAAAGATCATGCCTAGACAAGTTCCTGATGGGTCCAAATCAAAACCATTTATTGACCTGAGTGCAAACAAGGCCTATTCCCCAAGTCACTGATCTACCAGTGAGTCCACAGTGTTGCTAGTGACCTTTTTCAGTATTCTCATATACACCCCAAGACTTAAAACAGTCGATTCGAACACCATATAATGTGAAACAGGAAGGGGGAGAAAACTGCTCAATTTTGCTGTTTAGTTTCTCAGTAGATAAAAAGTATGTAGAGTGAGTCATATGTGGTCAGCACTGAGTACAGTTGTAAATACCCTGGTATTAAGCTGACATTCTGCGCTTCATAGAAGCCAGTGTAACATTTCAATGTCAACGTGCTAAAGTACAGAACAACAATGACCAGTTCATTAAGCAGCGTGTGAAATATATGAGAAACGAAAAATGAAATCCCATTCAGTGTGTGTGTGTATAAAATAGAGAGACAAAGAGAAATTTCAAACATTTCCAGTCTCTTTCTGATACCTCTTATTATAAGGAAAAGCACAAAGAAAATATGCATATAAGAATCATTGTCCCCACTGGTACACAGAAATCAATGTGGCTTTGTAGTACCTTAGGGAACCAGAGCACACAGTAGCTAATGCTAATAGCATGTTGCCTATAAGAGATATCTGTGTCCCTTGTGACTTTTGAGTTGCTGTACACATATGTATTGTCCTAACAATGCATGTCCTCCTGCTGAGTGCTGGGTAGTAAGACATCTAGCTTTGGGCACAAGCACGCATAGAGATTTACAGCACCCAATCAATCCATCCATTCCAGGCCTGAGGGGACCAAGAAGCCTTTAGTATCCTTGGATCAGTATTCATTGTTTATGACAGCACCGCAGATCAGTAGATGGGTAAGGTTGAGCAAATATTTTGGGTCCGAAAAGAACATAGAAGAGGTGGGAAGAAGGGAGCTCTCATGGAAGATATTACAATGGTATATGAGAAAATATGCCAGTGATACTGTGTTACTAAAATGCGCTAAGAAATCTTCCTCCGAAGTACTAGGAGCTACAGCAGTAGCAGCAGCACCACCAACAACAACATCAACATCAACAACAACAATATCTGGTACAGCTAAAAAGTTTAATTCAGCACTATTCTCTTTGTGTAACTCAATATCTCATTTCTATTAAAATGGGTATTTCAGAAAGAATAATCACTGTTTTTGCTATTCTGAAATCATATTTACTAATTATGTACAAAAATAAGGCACTAATGATACAACTTCAGAATGTATGTCTTTGTTTGTTCGGCAGTGCTGAGCTATAATCAAAAAATGAGACGTTAGACGTTAATTTAGCCAACTTAAGATGGTATATAGTGTGACTTCAAATGGCTTTACCACAAACACACACAAACATCACAAGTGTACTTGGACCAGAACATTTTAAGGGGCTACTCTGTGGTCAGAAACCAGTTGTCCATTAAAGAAACCAATCAATGCACATTTGCCTAAAGTACAAGACTGTGTCATTACTAAAAACAAACATCTCACTGCAGGAATAATGTCTGGGACTTCACCTTGGGAATGTGACCCAGACAGAATTTGGACTCTGTGTGTCGAGATGATACAGGAAAACCACAGGAATCTCATTAAAGCTTTTAGCATTTTCAGAGAATGAATATAGACGTAGTAAAATGGAATAAAATGTAGTAATCTCATTTACCACAAAAACAAAATAAATAAATAAATAAATAAATAAACTCAAGCATACAAACATGATGAAAAAAGAGGTGGTATAATAGAGAAGAGAAACTCACACTGAGAAGGTTAAAATGCAGAAATGCAGGAGATGAGATTGTGTGCACAGTCTTCCAGAAATGTACAAGAGAAGGTGTGTGGTTTCAGTTGTTTTAGGGGATACAAGCTAAGAGACTCTGCTAATTTTAAGCTTTTATGCTTTTATTATAGCCTTGTGAAAGTCATCTGAAATGGCAGAACAAGGAGAATATAAAAGTGGATCAAAGCAAAGCCTCCATTCTGATTAAATGTCCTAGCAACTGTTGGGAAACTGTAGATTTGTGGCATGACAATGATGTATTGCAATGAAGTACCAACCCTGGTATTGTAACACTAAAGCAAGAGAAGAACACTTCCTATCACCAAATCATTGGGGTGAACATAAGACCAAGACTGCAAGACTTTGGACAAACCTGTATGTGTAGAAAAATGGTGAAGATTGCAAGGTGAAAAATCTTGAAATAATAAGTGTAACGTATGTAACATGTTCCTTGTGGTCAGTGAAGCGTGACCCCAAACATCTGATTCTCAGAACCATCCCATTTAAATTTGAGCTTAACCACATTTCACAAAGCTTAATGGAGGTTATGGCTATTGGAAAATGTTTCGCAGATGGAATAGGTACAGTCCTTAAATGCAGAGTTGAGGGGATCTCTATAAAAGGGAAATTATCTTCCAAAGTGTTCTGTGAAGTGCTCTTGAGTGAACAGTGGAGTACAGAATAAGACTTATTCTTATTGCCACGTTATAGAGGAGACTGCAGAAAAGGACACATTGTTGCCGATGCATTTTAATTCTAGAATTTTAACTGAGGAGTTTATTCGTTTTTTTATGTAGTCAAATTTTAAAATAGAAATAATATCGTTGGCTTGTTTTTTGTTGGTTTATATCAGCTTGTTTACAGATTTTAGATAAATATTCATCATTCACAGATATTAAGCTTTGCTTAGCGCCATATGATCTTTAATCATCAGGCAAATCTAAAAAAAGTATCTGAAGATGAAAACACAAACACTTTACTGGCAATCGGTTTTCAAAAGGCATAATAGGATTTCTGGCGTGACTAAAATATATAATCTGGCATGTGCAAATATATAATCTGGCATGTACAAATATATAATCCAGAATGTGGAAGAAGAGAAGTGTGAAAGATGACCCAGACCATGTAACCATGTAAGTATTTCAGTAACTATCTCAGCCATTTTGCACTTTTGATCATATATTCATTTGATCATTCATCATATATTTGATCATTGATCATTCATCATACATTTGATTCATTTTATCATTCGTTTGATTCATTGATCGTATATTCATTTCCATTCTTGCTGTGATGCAGAGAAGCACTTGGTAAAGTTGGTGTTACTGTAATGCACACAAACACATGCACACATTTGCATTAGTTGCAAAAGTTTTTGCAAAAAGGAGAATAGGTTTAGTTATTCTGACTTTGATCTGAATTCTGAATCCTTCATACCTTTTGCTTGTTTTACAGACACAAATTCACTCCGAATGCTAGTTATTTTGTTGGTGAAGTAAAAATGTCCCCAGATTGCAAGTACAAAACCCTGAAGTGACAGCAACAAAGCTTCGTCTCGCACCTGCTGAAAGGAACTTTATAAAAGGTCTATTTTCCATGGCTCACATACAATGACGTCTTTATTGCAGGATATGTTCTGGCGATGTGTATGGATCAGTGGCTTTGCCCCTTTCCTTGAACATGTGATTCACCCCACAAGCTGCTGTTCCAACCATTCCACGCTGGTAGTCCTTGACAACCATTAGTCTCATTTCCTTGAAGGCAGCAGATGCAGTGTTGAAAAGTGATATTTGTTATGCATCCCCTGCCACCACTAACCCTTGGACAAGGTATTGGTCAACTTAAGACCTATTACACTAGAGATATGGATCACATCCAACCCAGGAGAATGAACCAGGATATACCAGATTTCCAGATATGTGAATGACTATATCTGTAACAGCTTTGTTTTCTTTAATGCAGAGTTTGAACCATCCATGCGTGAGGTGTAGTTTTCTTCTATGGATGATCCATTCACTGCTTCAGCCTGTCACTGCTCAGAGGCCTGTGAGCCTGTGGGCTTCACCAAGTAAGAGAGAATTATATCTCAGCCACAGTGGATAAGAGCCTCCAGCTGAAATTATTCTCCTAAGTCTGCAACACCAAAAAAAGCACAAAAGAGTGAACAAAAACACAAGCCACGGATCAAGCACAGGAAGATAGAAAAAAAGGAAAGACAAAGACATAAAGATAACTCAAGGAAGCCAGGAAGAAAATCACGCTGTAAGCAGGTCTGGGAGAGCGGTGTTCCCTTTCCAGTTGCTGAAACAGCCTTGAAGAAGAAAAAGCGATTTAGGGAACTCAGATGTAAATTCAGATAGAGGAACTACAATTACATTGGATTGTTTGAGAAACTTGTTGATGAAGTAGGGTCAAACATCAGACAGGAGACTCCGATCATGTGTTTATATTAGGTCCATCTAACACTTTATTTTAAACAAGTGCATTTAGTGTATTTCTAGTGCTCTAAGTAATTCTCTCAGCAATTAATATAAAATTAGTTATTTTACATGCTCATTTCATTGTGCAAAACAAGCTGATGTGGAGGAAGGAGTTTCAAAGAAGAGCACAGTTACAGAGGAACAAAACACACCTTTAGATTATTTTGCTCAGCCGCGTTCTTTGTCCCCCCAATATCATCCACAACAAAACCCTACATTGTTCGTCCCTAAAGTGTTCCGTTGGATGGCACAAACAGAAAGTAGCTGATGCGCAGTGAACAAAGCCACTAATCTCTGCACAGCGTGTCTTGGACATGCGAAACTTTCATTTAGTGACAGTGTATCCATCCAAGGAGGAACGAAAGAATAGGACAAAGCGACTCTCCTACAGAGAGCCTTGAAGGGAATATTCTCACGCCGGTAGAGCAGACATCTGTAGCCTTTTGGGTAGCAAACAAATGTCAGCACACAGGGATCTGAAAGAAAACGCTTCTACAATGTGTAATCAGTGTGTTTAAGGTAATCGGTAAACAAGATAATGTTGCTTAGCAAATATGACATTTGCTTACGAGAACATGGCACTGAAAAAGATACGGCGCAAGAGAGGAAGTAAAGAAAGAGGGCGGCTTGTAACTCTGCATTCTAAAACAACACTGAACAAAGCAGTTGTGACTATCGAGAGGCATCATACAAAAGGCTGTTATGCTAGAGACAGGGGTGTTCACAGTTCAATTGGATGCAACCTCAAGATTTGACATCCAATGGCCAGTGTGCAATAGGGTAACGCTATGTCACTGATGGTATTCTTGAGACACTCGTCACTGTCATTGATTGTGAATCATTGGCTGGTAAACAGCCTCTGCAAAAGGCTGCCATTGACTTCAAGCAATGTGCTGGCCACTTAACAGATGGAGTTGTAAACATGCAGGATAGGTACAAGGGCTTCTCTGCACTGCGAACAGAAGAGTCACCAAACACAGTGCGCATATGGTGCTATGCACCCATTCTAAATTTAGTCGTAACTGTTGTCACTGAAATTGTAGTGGGCAGTGCATCTCTCTTCTCCATGCTAGATGATGTTGCAGTATTCATTCAAGAAGGCATGATGCTATGGGAGGATGCTGGTGAGGCACAGACAGCTTGCTGTAGTCAAGCTGGTGCACCAAGACATGGCCTTAACTAAAGTGTTCGGATGTTTTGGAAAACCAGACAACACACTTTACACTGATGTGAATATCACAATAATAAAGACTGATGAAACCATGACACTTATTTTAAAATCATGTCAAGAGGGTCCCTTGAAGCCCACTTAAAGGATTTTCTCAGAATTTTGAAAACCCACCATGCCAAATACCTATACATTCAGATATTGAGTAGCTGTGTGTGTAGCCTAAGTCAAACCTGTATTCCTGGCTTAAGTGACTTTGACAGTTAGGACTTGCCAAGTACTTTCTGAGTCCAGTGCATCGAGATTCTCCATTATTTTTTAATTTTCGCAGAAGACTTGTGAAAAAGGAGCAATAAATCAGTACTAGCCAAGGATTGTCCAATGGGTGAGATAATGATATGAATGTGATTAAGGCGATGAATAACAAATCAGTGATGGCCTGCCAGCACAGGTGGGTGAAGTATAAGATGTTACTGCAAACAGCAAAGAAAGAACTGGTTAGGGATGGGATGGCAAGCTGCATGAAAGACATTTCTTTAAATACCTTGCCATCATTTGCTTATACATGCACTGTGAAGGAGACTGAAAACACAAGGAGATGAAAGGAAGACCAGGAAGTTCATCCAAATTCTAGACCTTCTCAACCATATTTTTGCAGAGCTTTGTTGTTTATTTGCACGCATAGGATATGGAAGCTAGGAGTGAAATGAAATACTTTCATAAATGCTCTGTTCCTTGTTGTTTACAAGACCCAGCACTCTGAGTGGGTCATTTATCTAATGGGGAATCTAGCAATCAAATCCAGAAGATCCTGGTCACCCCTGATTATTACTATCCAGTTTATTACAAGCATTAAAACTGTGTAAATGCCACTGAGGCTCAGTCTGGTTAATCCCACAGATGATATTAAGATGATGTGTTGACAAGAATACCATTTATACATTTATTTATTAGCCAAGTCAAGTCCGTATTGATTTATATAGCTCTTTTTACAACAACCGTTGTCTCAAAGCAGCTTTACAGGTGTCTGGGTCCAAGCCTTCAGTGATCAAAGCCAAGGGCAACAGCGGTAAGGAAAAACTCCCTGAGAGCATGAAGAAGAACCAAGACTCAACAGGGGGGTCCATCCTCTTCTTGCTCACCACAATAACAATAGTACAAACAGTAATGTCTATCCATTAGCATCAGTGCGAGATTTATTACTCTCTGAGTATGGGCTGGTGCTGTAAAGTGATAAGACAGAACTGCAGAGTATGTTCCTAGAAGAATGAGATGTGCTACAATGTTGTAAAAAAAATTACATTAGTTCATTAATTCACAAATATTTCCAAACATAGTCGTTAACATTCTTGTGTGAGCTGACTTGGGTATATTCCTTGGTGCAGGAATACCATGCAGTCTGGCTCTCCAAGTATAGAAATGAACAAACAAAATTACTCAGATTTTATCCACCACATGTCAACCTGTATCCATGTTCATGATTCTCTCTATTAAAGGCTATTCATAATGATGAAGGAAAAAGATTGGAATAAAATACCATGTTTGATGGTCATAAGTGTCAAAACACTTAAAATAGGGACGGCCATCACTGTCCATCTTTAGGACAGATTTTTTACTTTTTTTCTAGAATCGCTTATCTATTGTGTTTTCTTTCGAATGTTGCTTAGATGTCTGTAGTGGGTTCAGAAGCCACAGTATAAATAGACCAGCTGTATTTACCAATCATGGTCCTTTACTGAGGCAGTCTGCTCCTTGAGGTAAGGCACTAGTGTGATTTCTTTGTCAGGGTTGACACAGTGCACACATTGCCCTCACACTGACAGACACTGTTATTCACACTGTCATATCCTCTTGAGAGGGGATATCTCCAGCATGTATGGAGCTACACAATATACAGTACTGTGCAAAAGTCTTAGGCAACCATTAAGTTTATTGTTTTATTGATTTAACAATGGTATAATGACCA